>JAOPJI010000142.1:16755233-16764940 GCA_027122695.1 Merluccius productus
CAGCCCCCACAGCAGCGGCTGGAGGGAGAGCCTCCTGGGGCCGCAGCTAAGCTGCGTGGCCCTGTGCCAGGTGATCGACCACCCAGACGTCAAGTGCCAGGTGAAAAGAAAAGGTATGTACTGTGGACAGGATAGTCCGATGTCCACAGCCTCCCTGTATGCATCCTCCATGAGCACTCCGCAATGACATGAAGAAATAACTTGTACGTCGCTTAGGAGAAACGCATCTGCTAATAGTAATTATTACAGCTTTGTTGAATAGTCGATTCTGATTGGTCAATTACGGCAATATGAATAACGGACCGCTGCTATGGATGCTATTCACTTTTTTTTGCGGAAGCAATAAAATATAAAAAAGCAATAAAAAAGCAATTTTTAATATTGCTATAATTTGTGTCAAATTATTGATTTCTTTATTAAGTAGCTGTGTAATTTGCATCAGGTCCTGCATCACCCTGTCAGGGTTTATTTAGCAATAATGAATAATGATCAATTACTTACTGCTGAACCACCAGTTCTTCCCTCAACCTTTTTCAGACTCTGACTCTGTTGACCGCCGGCGCGCAAGGGCAAAGAACAGCGAAGGCGGGGAAGTACCGGAGAAATACTTTATTGTCACCAATAATCAGCTGTTGAGAGTCAAGTACCTCCTTGTCTACTCACAGAGGAGGCACCTATCCAGGTGAGGACTATTTAGTGGTGGAGTTGTATGAGAGAATTTACACAACACATTTGTCACACTTTTAGTTGTCCAACATACTGTGTGTGTGCCTTTATCAGATTAGGCTTGCAGAGGAAAGTGTGTGCTGTCAAGCTGAGTACACGTGGGAATCTCTCTAGGGAAATGCAGCTGTTCATTTCCGAGTTGTGACTCCCCTGTCCCTACTTTGTGTGACAGAGGAGCCGTGTTTCAAAGCCTCCAGGTTATCGCTAACAAAGAGTGCTGGGTCTAGTGTGAAAAAACAATAACCAATACAAAGTGGTAAAAAAAAAAGATGCCTGTTTTAGACTATTTTAGACAATCAATGCTAATTGAACTACATAATAATAAAAATTATTTATATATATATATATATATATATATACACATACACATACACAAACACACACACACACGTCTTAAAATACATTGAGTAGTGGACTAGTTGGTGAAACACCCAATCATGATGGGTTATTGTAGCAACAGTAACCCGGGTCCCGTCTCTCCTCCAGCAGGCACTCCCGGGGCTCCTCCTGGCTGGTCAGGCACCACTTCGCCATCATGATGAGCCTCTACCTGCTGCTGCTCATCTGCATCGGTGCCTTCAACTCCAGCAGCTTCTTAACCTTCTGCCACAGACTGTTCTGATGATGAGTGCATGCCACACCTGGATATTTACTCACCGTGCCTTCCGGGTTAGAGACAATTTTAAAAGAATCTCATTTTTTTATATTATATAAGAATGGTCAACGTTAATGTGATGCTCATTTTTGAGTAAGAGGGTATCATGAAAACTGTTACACGATTACATGGTAACCTCTTTTAACCTCTCTTAAACAAAAAAAGCTACAGTGGTGGTGGGCTATTTTTATTTATTTTTTTAG
This sequence comes from Merluccius productus, assembly GCA_027122695.1. Classification (NCBI taxonomy): domain Eukaryota; kingdom Metazoa; phylum Chordata; class Actinopteri; order Gadiformes; family Merlucciidae; genus Merluccius; species Merluccius productus. The sequence goes on from JAOPJI010000142.1 coordinate 16,756,818, forward strand.
CGTTTAATGGCTTCGGCACAAAACCTGAACCAGATGAAAATTGCTATGCAAACATCCTGTTTATGTATAATCAGCATCCTTTGTTTTGCCAGGACACTCTGCTGCAATGCCAAAATGTCACAGAATGTGCACAGTAAACTTGTGTATATGTAATGAGAGGTTATTTTACCAATGAGACTGGTGATTTTGATCACAAGTGATGATTTTTCTTTTTGTTGTTGAATGACTTATGAGGGGGATATGTACCAGGTGATATATGATCTCACTATTATCTTACCTATTACCTATTTTCAAGGAGCAGCAATGGGATCATTGGCCACAATTCTGGTTCTCTTTTTAATGGTTTAGATTTACATTTGCTTCTTATTTATTTGAGTAAACAAAGTTGACACAATCTACAAATGAATATTATTCTTTTTTTTAAATACAGCAACATTTAGATCCATTTTACTGCATTGAATAATTACACCGACCTAGTTGGCATTACAATATACTTGATCTCAGTGACATGATGTCCCAGACCTGACGCGTAAACAGCCGAGACAGGATTAGCCGCCTGCCAAGGTCTTATTGTCGTGTTGCTTCATCAAAACAACGTCTGAGTTTTTAAGGTCACGTCTTCACCTCACAAACCCTGTCGTCTCACAGGGATCTATTGTTTTCTGGCTGTCGCTTCGCTGGGCCACGTGTTCACACCTGAACATGTGTTTCTCTCACTTTACTGCACCTGGCACCCGTGCCTGTCAGTGGTGTCCATTGTCCTTTTTATCAGGAGGATAAAAAGGGGGAGAGATACGTGGGGGTGATAGCGACGGCGGGCTGCTTTGGTGAAGTCGTCTATTGTTCCAATAGTTGAACGATATGGAGATGTGTATCAGAAGTTATAGCGGCATACGTTTCTTTTTTCTTCTTCTTAAACTCTTGTTTTCATAGCAACGTCTGGATGTTCAGAATTAAAGGCAATACATTTACATATGACGATATGATGATATGTTTTTTTAAAGTGATTATAAAGACAAAATAGACACTATAAAATATATATTGGGCACTATATGTTACGCAAACCGCACACTTAATTAAGATAGCATAAGAACATTCCTCGGAAGTGTTAGTTGTAAAAATAAATGATGTCAAAAGACAATAATAATAATAATAATAATAATAATAATAATAATAATAATAATAATGGTAATTTATTTATATAGCAACTTTCAAAAAATAGTTAGTGAAAGTGCTTTCTAGATAGTGTAAACAGTACAAGAAAGCAGGGTTACATAGTCCAATTATATTGCAGTATAATATAACTGGTAAAGCAAAAACTAGTGGAATAAGAATAGTGCAATAAGAAAATACAATCAAATTCGAATTTCAACACAATAAATCGAATGAATACTATAACAAAGCTTTTATATAAAAATAGGTTTCCAGATTAGATTAAAAAAGGACGCTGAAGTTGCTAGCCTGAGATCCTCAGGTAAACATTAGGTGGATTGCATTATGTTATGTATATTCAGACCTAGTTAGTTATGCAATGTAAAGTTTAAGTCCAAGATCATGAGCCTTAAAATCGATAAATTGCTTTGTTGTCATGAACCTAAAATGGACACCTAGTAAACAAGCTGTCCATTGTTGGTCGACAGTTCATACCAAGGAAGGCTATCGGTAATCGTGCTCATAAAACTAACTGGAGTTATACAATAACCGGCAAATGTTGGGGAAACAGTGTGGATGACTGGGGACTCTCGTTTGTTTGATTGGATCGTATTTATTTCTACTACGGAATTAAATGACATGATGGGTTACTCTAGGAACTTGAATACACCAAAATATTAAGATATATCTATTCTATTTTGATATCTGTGTATTATGTGATGTTCCGGTGGAAAGGTTTTCAGTCTTCAAAACGTGTTGTTCCAGTGTTTCAAGGATTAACACCAAATCCAGTGTAAAAAATAAAACATTTATAATTCAAAATATATTTTATTTTACAATATCACCACATAAAATTATTAATAAATCGGTTTCACACAAAAAAAATGTAAAAAACTAAACAAAACGTCAGCTGCCATTTGCTACATTTGCTGTTCAACACTGTTCAACTACTGCGGGTCGCGGCACATCACTCGGGCGTCAGTTTGGCGTCTGTGGACAGTTTGGGAGAAGGCACATGAAAAACCCATGGGCATTGCTCTGTGAGGAGAAAAACAAAATTATTATTCTGCACTCTGTATATACAGTATAGACCTGGAGGAAGCTGAGAAGCTGGTGTTTAAATTGTCTGTGTCTGCTTGTACCTGTAGGTCCTGGTTCAGTAGACCGCTGTGAGGCAGCGAGAGGTGGTTGTGCACGCATCTCCCGAACCGATGCAGACACGACTGATCGGAGGGGTTGCACTCCTGGGGGCACGGCGAGGTCTTTAGTATCAGACAGCTCGAGCAGGACGTGTGCTGGCAGGCACCGTGGCAGTCCTTCTTCTGCAGTGACGCAGACCTAGATGACAGGGAGGAGAACAGTTTGCTACTAATCTGCGTGACATTAAATGGTAGTGAAGAGTGCGACGGAAGAGCGGCGGTTCACCTGGCGGAGCAGAGTTCAGTGGGGTTCGCCTGGCAGTATTCTCGTGTGCAGTCCGGGCGACAGTTGTCCAAATCAGTAGATTCCAGCACTACAACAAAAAAAACACAAAGATACATACACTTAAAATCACATGCACGCATCACACATCCAAGGTGACATCCCTTGTTATCATTAATCATTCATAAAGGCCAAAGCCAATCCACTAGCTACTGACACTGCTCTATAAAACTGACGACTCTTTACACCGTGGCTAGATAGGTGTCATTATGGCTCCATTGTTAAGAAAAGCCTTTGATTCAAAGGAAGCCTTGACCACGCTATCACACTTTACAGCTCTGAAGCGAGATTAGCCGTCAAGCGAGTGTTACCATTCGCTTGACAATTTGAAGAATACATGCGTTTTTGTGAGGTAGAGTGCAATATTTCTTAATTCTGTTAAATATATTTTTTAGGGCTGCACAATATCTTAATTGCAATGCAATGCAAAGCAAATTTGCATTGCAAAATGCAATGCACACAATAATAGTCGGTCAATATTGTCTTGCTAAACAGATTCGCCCAGATTCTTGACATAATAATTGCCATTCCTATCCTGGACGTGAGATGCGACGCAGCCTTGCCTGCTCTGCAGATTCCCCCGCGCTCCATGTCCTCCAGGGGCTCCGGCTTCATGCACACCAGGCCCGCGTCACACTTGCCCAGGTAGTCCCACCTGCCTCCGCAGCTCTCCCCGGCCGTCCTGGCGCACACGGGACAGCAGCCGCAGATCCCTGTGGTGACGCCGCCGCTGCACTGGAGCTTCAGCGCGCGCCTGGGGGTGCAGTGTATCCGCTCGCATGGGGGGCAGTGCAGCGTCTGCAGCCCCTCGGCAGCAGCAGCACCGCCGGAGGCCGTGCTCTCGGCCCGCGCCGGCCAGAGGAGCGCGCTCGCCATTATGAAAATGAACATCTCTAGGGTTCACTATAACGGGTTGGGGAGAGAGTGACACAACCTTTTATATATGTATGCACGTCTCAGCACTTGGGACTACTTCACTGAGGCGACACCATATCCACCCCCCGCTGACAGCCAATAGGTGAGGGCAAGGGGTTTGTTTCCGAGTACTCTGTTAACCATCCTTGTCTTATCTTTACAATATGCCAGTTTTTTCTTCTGTTTGTGTTCAAGTAAATCCCTCTTTTGGGAACTGTAAGATAAGCCTGATGAAGGTTGGAAAGACGGGCCCCTTTGTAATTGGAGTCATGTGACCTCTGGAGGGGGTTATTTAGTGTCTGACTATGAGCAGGTTATGACCTATTTTCTTAAAAGAACAAAAGGGCATTATTAGGCCGCTGACACGTGACGTTATCTGATAAAGTATCAGAACATCTCAATATTTTACAAGCTGCAAATAAAATTGATTGCAGGACGTGTGGCTTTGCACAATAAGAACTATATTACTTTGTGGCGCGTGTGAGTGAGTTGTGCATACAAGTTTTTCTATACATTTAGTGATTGCATTGCATTGACAATATAGATATTTTTCTCATCTAACATTTTCATCTTATTGATATGGTAGTCAAATGCTTTTTTGCAACTGCATGCTGTATCATTACGTGCCAAGTTAAATGGGAACAAACCTTTCCATACCTTAATATTTAAAGCAGCAATTATCTTATTGCAATACTAGCAATTACCTGAAACTACACTCCAATACATTTATTTAATTCAGTTTTTTACATTTACACTTGACAAAATCAACTATAGTTGTTTTAGAATATAGTATGTAACTAGGACAGGGTATTTTAGAAATGTCAATTGAACATAAAATGTGTATGCTAAATAATGATAAAGTGGCTCATCAAAATCAACGGTTGCTTTCAACTTATGTTGCAGCTAGGCACTGCTTCTGTAACGTGTGCATATCGTGAGGATTGAAAGAACCACAATGTAATGCTTAAGTTTTATATAAACCCACTTCAAGATATGCAAGACCTCTCTATACAGTGAAATGCAATGTAATTTTTGAAAAATCAAAAGAAAATCAAATAATTCCAAATATTCCCTTTGAACAAGCATCCTGCTGCAACTATATCTGACATGTTGGTCTCAGCGGTTACCGTTCTCTTTTAAGCAACACCAGAAACCAACAAATAATCCATACAAATGTGCATGGAATATTGTCATTTGTAACAGAGTAAATAAATTAAATAAAGTCACAGCAACAGTTTTGAATAGACAAAAGAAAAGTTATCTAAAAGTTATCTAGTTGTCTAACATTTGTTGTTAAAAAGCACAAACTTAGTAGACAAAGGTTTCCTGCAGATCTGAGGATTATTTATTATGTGGTTTCTTGGAGGCTTTGGAATTAATGCATCAATGGTTTTTCAATTAATCATTTACTCCATAAAATGTCCAAGAATGGCAAAAACCATCATAAGTTATCAAGAGTTTAAACCAAGAATTTCATACTGATCTTAAAAAACTGAAAAGCAACCAATTATTTTCAATTTCTGAAACTATAAGTAGCACATGTTTGGTCTTTTTATGAAAATAAATGTTCTGTTGATCGAATAATCATTGTAGCTCTACGACGACTGCACTGGGGATAGCGTTGAGGAGCAGCAATGGATGTCCAAGGGAAACTGGAGGGTAAACAAGCAGGGGCCTCTACATGAAGTCCTCGTAGTCCTGTGTGTAGCCGCCCTCAAACTGGCCGTAGTCTGCGAGGTCATCCTTCATCTTGGCCTTAAGCCCACCTGCTGTCACGGCTCCTTTCTTCTTCTTCTTTCCCTTATTTAGTTGCTATAGGAACAAAGAAGGCAACAATCTGATGTTACATAACACGTAACAAATGTGTGACCCCATTTTAGACAAGTACAGCATGGGATCAAGTCCAACAGTAACTATACTTGCATATTATTTATAAACGACTCATTTTGTTTTCATCAGGTCATATTTGACAAAGATTCATAGTGAAATAGTGGCATCTCATTGTATACTTTCAATAAGGAGCGTAAAACACAAACCTTCTCTTGTTTTTGTTTCTCGCCAAGTAGAACGGTAATCGAGGAGTTGATTTTCTTCAAGTCCTCTATCTCCACTGCAATGACATTGGCGGTTGGCACATTAGTGGTGACATGTGTTCATCATGGGGAGGCAGTACACACAAGCTATCGTCCATTAAATGAATAAACCGCACAAACACCGCACCTCGGTGGAGTACTCACGTGAGATGCAGAGGTCTTGAAACAAGGACTCCAGGAAACCAGAGTAATGAGCCGATTTCTCGTAAGGGCAGAGCTTGTCTTTCAACAACTTCTCAAATTCACCAAAGTCATCTTTAGACGACGGGCTCATGGCATCGATCCCATTCGGGTCGCCTGTGACACGTGGGGCAGAACATAATGAAAGGAAGTAGACGCGTTTCAAACAATATTGCTTTAAATCATTTAAAGGCCAGCCTATCCCGTGGACTATCAACTGGTGGGCTGATCGATTTATCATACATCCAGGTGGATACTCCCTCTTGTGAGGTCATTAATGGGTCCGTTTCGAAAGGGCTTGTAACGGCTAATCAACGGCTCACCGGGTGGTAAAGTAGGGGCCCTTTAAACCACTATTTTAAGCACCATTTAAAAAAGGGCTGTCTTGTGCCGTCTTGATATAACAATATGCTCCACGAAACATTTAGTCAACAAAATACTTGCGAGGTGAAGCTCAACATGATGGATTGTGAACCAGCTGCACATACCAGTGGCTTCATTGGCCTGCTTTACGTCGGGCTGCTCCTTCTGTCCTCCCGCCTCCGATCCCTCCTCAGGGGTGAGCTCGGAGCTGTCCTCCTGTTCCTCTAACTGGAAAGAGAGACCATGTTTTTTGTTGCATGGGTTAATAAATTGATGGTGGTTTAAAAAAAACAATCACTTTTGACAACAAAACGACAAGCTCTAAAGAGAGTAACTCCAGTGTTGTTGACCCCTGGTCTTGACAATGGGGTGACTACACCGACCAATACAAACGCTGTGCTGAGCCTCCAGTTGAGCTGATCTCAGCTAGGATTAGTAAAAAAAATACAGATATAAAAAAGCAGCCCAAACATGAATAGCCTTGCTTTAAATGCCTTCAGTCACTCCAAGTGTAATGTTTTGTTATGGTGTTGCCCTAAAGCACCGTGTTTAATATTTAACACATTGTATTTAATTGTATTTAAAATGCTGTGTAACAATACTCACCCTTTGACTCAGCTCTTTTTCTTTTATTTTATCACTTAGTTTCTTCTTTTCTAATTTTGCTGTTTCTGGGGGAAGACAATATGGGAGAACACCGCTTTAAAGATGGGCCTACATACACTTGATTTGATGGGTTTATATGGCTTATTTCTAAAAAGAAAAATAAGAAAAATGACAAATGACAAAAAAATACAAATGTTGTGAATGAAGACAGTTACTTGGTCCTAAGGGCCAACATCTAGTAACCTGCCTACTGTGAGCCCAAGTCTACTAAATGTAAATATGCCATGTAATGGTATTGACATCCTATTGACAGACCTGCTTTCTTTTGTTCTTCTCTTTTCAATTCCGCTTCTTCCTCATCCCAATTGTCCTGCAAAAGAGGACATTGTGTAAGAATATGAGAAACGGACGTGGAATTTATTATATCATTGTATGAGTCGGATGCCTCGTAGAAAGCATCGCTATCTACCTTGGCGTCATCATCAATGTCTTCATCGTCCCAATTATCCAATTCACCCTCGCCCGCCTTCTTCGGTGCCTCCTCTGGATCAGAGGTTTCAGCGTCTAATCATTGAAGAAAAATCACATTTCTGAACGCTTTCGACTAATATCGCCAACGAAACGTTATGACAAGTTAGCTACCGGAGCTACTCACCCCAGCCCTTCTCCTCCGCCATGTTTGCATGCGTCCGAGACGGTGCTGCCAGCTAAACAGTCCGTGCGTGAACAAATGTGTGCGCAGAAACATTCCGCTTCATAATAACATAAATGTGTTATAAAGACATTTCTTTCTAGGGATTATTTACTCTAACACCAGGACTAACTGTGTCAGGTATCAACATTTACAACTCTGGACTTGTATTAAAAATGCTCAGCAATTGTGACATTTTCCCAAGTATATTAATATATTAAATATTAGTTTATTACTAATATTAGTATATTAATTAAGGACAATATTGTTATTAAGTAATTTAGTACATATGAGTTTTTTGGGACTTGAGTGAGTGCATATAACAGTGAGTGAGTGCATATAACAGTGTATTTTATAGTGGCCAAGTCAACATCTAGAAACAAAAGACCAAATGTGACCAAAATCTTATAAAAATGAATTTATTTTCGAGGAAACCATTGGATAACACTGAGTACAACAGTAGTGATCATTCAATTGTCAATAAAAGCACATACGTAGAATCCCACTAACCGACATTGGAAAACTTGATTTGAGAGCAACCTATCAACAATTTGCTGGTGCTACAATGGGCGGGGGGGGGGGGGGGGGGGGGGGGGGGGGGGGGGGGGGGGGGGGGGGGGGGGGGGGGGGGGGGGGGGGGG
>JAOPJI010000142.1:16766371-16792896 GCA_027122695.1 Merluccius productus
ATAAAACCACAAACCTTTAATCCCACTAACCGCCATTGGAAAACTTTATTTGTTAGCAACCTATCAAAAATTTGGTGGTGGTAAAATCCCCCCCCCCCCCCCCCAACCACTTAACAAATTACGGTGATACACTTGTGTAGAAAAGTGACAAGATTTAGCTTTACTTACAAAGGGCTGGACCCCCCCCCCTCCATCAAAGAGGGCTTTAAGGTATTAACAACCAAAATACAAATCTTTTCCAAAACTATCCAGCCATTATGGCTTTGCATTCAGTTGATACGCTATACTAGCTTTTACATTACATAGCATTAAAACATTTTCTTTTCAGAAACATTTCCTCCCAAATATTTTAAAACTGCATTTACACAAACAACTGCATTTATGGAGTAAAGCATCACAGAAATATAGAAAATAATGCAGGCATACAACATAAAAGCAGATGTGTAGCATCAACTCCGAACATAACAGCAACATTTTTCATTTTATTTGTTCTATAAAAGCGCCCGGATTCAAAGTAATACATACTAAAGTTTAAAGTTAAGAGAAACAGACGTAAAAACTGTAAGGAAAAAAATATATATACATATCATATATATACACAAGCAATAATGTGTGGATAGCCAAGAAGGTCCTTATATTCCAACACATAACATTCAATTTTGTCTGAAATCCAAATGATAGCGAAGACGAAAGATCTCCCAAAATGTAATTTTCTAGGAAGACCCCAGTGAAGTGTAAAGGTCTGCTGCGGCCAACAGTTCTGGTAAAGTTCTGTTTGTTCAGAGTGCACTTGGAGTGTGTTCCTTCAGAAACACACAGGTGGGGTGTTTTTTGTGTGGTATTGTAAGAAATGGCGAATTTCTCGTTGCAAAGGATCTATCCATTGTATAATGATTACAGTCGCAGTTTTCCTATGATGATACCATCTTGTTGTGAAACAGTGTGCTCTCCGTCAGGGACTTCAGTCTGGGGGGAGGAGGTCGTGCAAGCGAAAATGCTGTTGGATGTGTGGTCTCACATCCTCGTTCTGTACGAGAAAAGTATAAAACAATGATCATTGGAAAGAACTGCAAGAAACCCCGCTTATTACCGAATGTTTAGAAAAACATTAAAAAGACCAAAAAAAACATACCAGCTCCACAAGTTTCTCAAGGAAAGGAACGAGCTTTAGAAGCTCATTATCGTTTCTATCCACAAACCAGCTCTCAATAGGGATCCCATTGGAAAGCTACAATAAAATGTTAGAGTTAAACTGTTGGAATTTGAAAGAAAACCAAACTGTTTCTCAAATTAATACAAATCAATGCTCAAAGGGGTTACCTGATAGGCAAAGGCTTGGGGTGAATTGTCGATTATAATTGTCTTTGAAAGGTCCCGTCCAAGAATATTCAAGTCTTTGATGTAGTTTCCTTGTACACACACGCAGTGCTCTCGGAAAAGTCGATGTCTGCCATACAGAAAAAAAAAATCAACAATACGTTTTAAGTCACAATAAAACCCAGAGATGCTATTGTAGCATTCAAAATCATTCAATGTTGTTAAGATTTAGCATTATACCATTTTACTTTGGCTATCTAATATGAAGCATAATTTATTGTATATTACAATTTGTTGTCATAATAAGTTTGCTTTTTTGGCCAATAGTTTGTTATTGGCTAATATGAGCATAATTAAAGCCCCCCATTTTCACCACTAGGTGTGACGTTGAAGAGCCATTAAGGGCATTTCTAAAGCTGGCTCTGTCACATCAGATGTGGGTTTGTGTCCAGTCCACTACATGGTGGTCAAACATGACCTCTTTGTACCTGAACTGTAGAGCTTAACTAACCCAAGATGTGTCACGTAATATCATTGAAATATTTAACACCAAACTGAATCTCACCCCAACTGCAGTGACAGAAAAAAAACACTGAACAATCAACATACATGGATCAATGGTTCGGTGTACCAGACCCCTCAGTCACAACTGAGCAACAGTTATTTACTGACCTGACCAGCTGTTTTTTCGGGTCCAGGATGTTGAGCAACTTATCGGCATACACCTTTTTTGAAGCCGTGAACAGAATGATCTGTGAAAGAGCAGCATGACAACACATATCACGATGTGAACACGCCTAAGATGTTAACAAACGTGCCACACATTTCCTCAAGAGAATGATACTCACCTCATACATTTGAGACATACGCTCCAGAAACTCCCGGAAGAAGGGCCTTAACCGAACGTACACCTTCAGCCAAACAGAAGAAAGTGTCAGTAAGAACCAGACGGGGGAACGTTGACGTTGTTGGAATATGACACACGTCCTCACTGACCTGGTATATCACATCCTGAAAGAGCACTGGGAATGTCAGGGCAGCGTCCTCCAGCTCATTCAAACTGCAGTGCACCAGCGTCTCGTCCTAAACCACCGGACAACAAGCGGTCATCATTAGGGAATACGCGACGTAGCAGCGTGCTACATTAGCCTGCCAAGAGCAGCATGCTACATTAGCCGCTAAGAGCAGCGCTTAAGCTTGCTTACCAAGTCGAGCACCAGGGAGAATTCTGGCGTGCTGCGTGTTTTTAAAGGTAGCGCCGGCTTGCGTGTCAACTGCTCCTCGCTCAGCGGAGGCACATGCTTGATGAAGAAGTAACTTAAAAAAAAAACAGCCGTTTTATTTATTTATATATGAATGAAGATTTTATGTTATATGATTAATCACAGATTAGCCCAATCAATAAGATGCGATTCAAATCAAAAGGGGGCTTCAGAAATGTTTTTTTGTGAAGCCGCCGCCCCTTATCTATCATTAAGATAAATAATGATAGAATTCACTTACGGATCAAACACTTCCCAGTCCTCATCATAGGAGACCTCAGGTGGGGCTGCAGGGGGCGCATGTGGGTAACCGCTGTCTGGCGTACCACCTGGTGCTAAACAGAACAACGTGGAGGTTAAAGCCAAGGATTTTACACAGGTCTGATAACAGTAACAGTGGCAGTAACTATAACACTATTTTAGACCATTCCTAACAATGGAACATCACAAGAAAATTAAAGAGGAGTCAATTACCAGAAGTATTTTTTTAATGACAAATATATATATATTTTTTTATGATAAAAATAAATACAAACACAATTTGTAAACCGTAAATCTCTTCCAAATACTGTAGGGGCTTACCCGTAAGAGGGGGCATGTCATTCTCAGTGACTATTTCTCCTTCCTCTATGGTCGAGTCCGGTGCGATCTCTGGCTTCTGTTCCAATACCGGGGCAGTGTGGCACAGTGTGAGGCCCTCTGTCGACGTAAGTGTGCTACTTTGAATCTCTTCCGCTTGCTCGATGTCCAGCTGCTTCAGAATCTCCTCAGCCTCTATAGCTTGGCCAGGGGAGTCTGAACCAGGGGTGGCTATGGAGAAAGATAAATCATACTTGTGATTTTTATTTAACGTTTGAAGCTTAATACCACTCAGTTTTATAATAAAATGTGATATTGAAACATTAGAACTGTGCTTTCGAACCTGTCTTGGTTGCTGGTGAAAAGAAGTTGAAGACCGGGGAGAAGATGGTTCCCAGCAGGGTGGTGCGGGGGGGACTGCTTGGTGCCTCAACATGAACATCTAGTTTACCGTTTGGTTTACTAAGCTTACTGTTGCCCGTCGTTGTCACTGAGAAAAGACAGGAAATGTTTTGTTTTAGCAATATCTCCTTAATGTTATTCCACACAAGGTTGCCAAAATGTAAGGATAACGTCCGTGCAATCCAATTGTGTCTTACACTATATGGCAATAAATTGAACCATTGAACCATTGAACCATCAAGCATTTAAAAACTGGACTTGCAAATACTTCAAGTTTACCAATACGTTTCTTTAAATTTACAATAGATATATTAAATAGATATTAAAATAGAATTGTCCACTATGTACAAATACCTTTACTTGGAGTTTTCCGGCAAACTCTTGATTTGCTGGAGAGACCGCCAGTCTGTGGTGTTGATGTAATCAGGTCACCACCTTGATTACATTCGATGCGACTCCTTTTAGCTGGTATATCCGGCTCTACCTGAAAACAAAGCATCAAGATACTTTAGTAAAAAATGTTAATGTACCGTATATTAGAAAAACGACTTATTTCCATTTTAAAAATCTTTCTACACGCTATTTGTATCAAGTGATAATCCATTTGTTAACAGCTTAAGCAATAGATGACTTTACATCCTTGAGACCAAATAATAACAAATTGAGCTCTATAGTTTTTACGGGTTACCGGTACATTTCAACCTTTAGAGGGCATACTGGGCCATATTTTGGGATTATTTGTAAAATAAGAAATTAAAAGTTTTCAACTCCATAAAAAGGTGGCCAGACCTAAAACAATTTAGTTAATCATTCATCAATTCACATTTCCATTAAACTCAAACAATGACTCAAGTCTCGCACAGTTTGTGTCTTTTAAGCATCATTATAAAGAGCCAGCGTCTCCCCTTTGGCCCTCACCTTGACAGCATTTCCACGGATGAATTTCTTTATGGTGGAGAAAAGGCCTGTTTCATTCTTCTGCATCTTGCTCCTGCTTCTCGCCGCAGAGGGCTCCACTTGGCAGTGCTTGCGCTTGGCCTTGGACAATGGGCTTCCACGGCCCACAGTTGGCTGTTGAGGAGCTTTACGCACTCGCAACCTCATCATGCTCCACCGTCACATAGAAGCATAACACTAAAACATCAGATAAGAACAAGTTCGAGGTTAGGGACCTGGATGCATGCTAGTACTTTATATTAAGAGTTGACACTAGGCAAAACTAGAGGGTCAGTTTGCAGGACCAAACTAACACATAAAAGCTTGGCCCTGCATAAACATAAACACAACATAAACAAATACAAGCAAGTTACACTAAATCAATTGGAGTGACCAAGACATCCATACTAATATATTTATATTTGGGTTTAAGTCACGTTTCCATGAATTAATGGCAAAACTTGCCAGTGTTGACTACAGTGAACAGTGCACAAGTAGCACAGATTCCTCCACAGCAGGGTTAGCCTGCATGACTATGAGGTCCACTTATCACACAATTAATCAACCTTGGTGTACTCCGAATAAATGACTACATCACGCTAAAATGTAATTTGGCGGGCAGTGTTGTGTGTACATTATATGAGCATTAGTTAGTAGTTTTTGTCTTAAATGGCTAAATGCTTCAACGCAATGCCAGTGAAGTGCAAACGTAAAACTGACGTGTGTCGTTATGTTATTGTTATGGTATGGCAATCATAGCGCGTTAACATTATGTAACATCAGACAGATTGTGTTACATTAACATCAGTCACCAAGGAACGGGTAGAAAGAAAGCCGTTGCCATCTGATCCATCATGTCATGTCACATGATTCGTCTTCTTATAACGGCATCCATAATGTACTATGCAAATATGTCTGATGCGGAACAGATGTTTAGACGATGTGAGCTAATGTTGTTAGCTACCGCTAGCTACCAGGACACCAAATGTCAACGGTAGCATAAAAACGAGCAAAAGGCCTCCACAGGAATTTTTTGTTTTTCCCCGGAGGGGGGAAACCTATTCGGGTGAACTAATCCGCAGGTATCGACCCGATACACGGTTCCGTGGTTCCGTTATGCTATGGAGGGAGACGTTTTGATCGGTTTTCCCGGCTCTATTTTAACCATTAGCCAGACTACGCCCCCCTCCGAAGCTAACCGCTAGCATTTAGCAACAAACCGACACAGCTAGCTAGCTAGCTAGCAAAAAAAAAAAAAAAAAACACCCTTCATTGTTTACGTGTTGATTTCTTACCGGTGATCAAAAGAAACTCTTCGGACTCTGCTGCGAGGGGCTTGACGGCCGTGTGAGCCGCGACACCGGGGCGTGGGCCGGTCGCGGGGTCGGGGCCGTTAGTAGCCGTGTCGGGTTAGCTCGCTAGCTAATCACACAGCAGCCATGTCCGTAGACGCCATTTCCCGCCTCGCCGCGAACGCCGTCCGCGCACGCGAATGCGAATGCGACACGCGCATGAGAACGTGGCAGAGTGGACTCCTGCTGCAAAATGTCTACACATGCTGCAGCTCACCGCTGCACATGTATGTTGCACGCTGGGCTGAGGCATTTCTCATTTTAAAAAAAAGAAGAAATCACACACACACACACACACACACACAAACATGTGCATATTGATTAGGGGAGCGTGAATAGGCTGTTGCTTTTATTGCAGCGTGGTCCTTGGAGTGGTATATGATGTTGTTCATTAGAGTTGGCAATGTATGGCTGTGTGTGTGTGTGTGTGTGTGTGGGGGATTGGTTTGAAATGTCATCCATGTAATATAGTTTATACACCACATGCTACGCTTACTGCTTAACAATTTACAAAACTTTAATTACAACTAATCAATTTTACTGGCCTCCTGAAAATGATAACGGTCCTCCATTACAGAGGTTGCTAATGAGAAAACGTATACAGTGCAGGTCAAGCGTATACAGTGCAGGTTTAAGCATCTTCTAGTGGTCTTGATTACAACAATGTTAACATGTCTCAACATGCCGGGTCAGTTCTTCATTCCTAGATGAAGTAGTTTTCTGTATGGTCCCGGTCCGCCCCACAGGCCCCTAAAAAAAAACATAAGACACATATGAATCAATTAAGTTAAAGGCTGTGAAACGGACCACTCTTATTCATCATAGCAATTGTACTGGAAGGTTTGGGGTAAATTAAAAGTTGTGCACATACTTGAGAAGCCCATGCCAGTATATGTGGGGCATGACGTCTGCCTTCATGTGGTACATGATTCTGCTCTCCCTGCCTTGGTCAACAGGGAATGTCTCCAGCGGTTGTCCATTGTAGTCAAATTCAGCCAGAATGACAGTTTTGTAGCTCGTAACCAAGGGACACGATGTGTAGCCGTCGTACTGTAAGCAATGAAGCGCAATGAATACGATTCAAGTATTACTATTTCAGCATGGGGGAAATCAGGAAGGGAACCAGTGGGAAATAAAAAGAAAGTTCTAATACTTTACTTTAGTAGTTAAGTTGTAATACTTTTCATTTCATCACTCACCTTTTTATCAGGCTTCTCGTTTTTCAGGACTTTGGTAATGGTTCTGTTCAGGATTGCAGTCTGTGCAGCTGAAATACAATTATTTAGCTTTATTTTTCAAAACAATTGTTTTTCTTTATCAATTGGAAATGCATTGGATGAATCAAAATGTGAGGTTCTGTGGTATTTCTCTGGCTATACCTAACTGATGATACTTTTCTGATGAAAAGAATCATTCTGCTTTACATAAATATAAGATAAACGAGTGAAATGTGTGCTAGGACTTTGTAAAATTGTATAAGTGACAAATAAATCAGATACTGATGATACTGAGCAACTTAATGAGTAAAGGCTATGGAAATAAGGAAAAGCCTTTTCATTTTACAATCCATTCAACTATAAACATTATAAATAGTATTTAACTAATACTTATCTAATTATTGTATTTACTTGCCATAAATGGTAGGCCAATTCCTCAAGCCTAATCAGCCGAATACAAACTACCCTTACTTTTATCTTCGCTCTACAGACATGGTAATTACCGTTAAGGGAACAGCCTAAAACTTTCAATCTGAAGAAAAAGCGACAACAAAAAGGCACGCATACATCTTGAGCTGTGGAATTGTAGATAATATATAATATTTTAAATGTATAACATAATGATGAATCACGTGCACTGGTATCTGACAGAATGTGAAAACAGGTAATACCACATTAATAGGCAGCAACTGGGACAATTTGAATGAGGCAATAATAGGATGTTGTCTACGTGTCGTGTAACCGGATCTACCGAAGAGAATAAATCAAGAGAGTAATTCAACATTGATAATAATCTACATTACATGAAGTGCCATGGGGTGTGGTACATTTGATTGTACAGTGATTCATATTTTACGACAATAAATGAAAAAAAACCAAATCTAGGCAGTAAGGAAGTTACAAACATATATTGTGCAACATTACACACAGACTACATATTCAGCACGTTAACTGAAGTTCAATTGAGGTCATTTAAAAAAAGTTATGACATACCAACGGCAGCAGCCGTTTTCGATGTCGGCAGGTTAGTGCAGTCTCCAATACCAAACACGTTTGGATACTCCTTATGTTGGAGGGTTTCTTTGTCCACGTTGAGCCAACCAGCCTCATCAGCCAATGGGCTGCTTTTAATCACCTCAATCGGTCCCATCGGCGGTGTGACGTGAAGCATCTCATACTGAAATAGAAAATAAAAACACAAAACGTCAATGACTGTTATTTAGTCAAATGTAAATAGTTCCTAATTTTGAAAAAAAAGAAACAGTTTGAGGGGGAAAAGCACCTGTACAACTTTGGTTTCGCCGGGATTGTCCAGATTTTCAAACACGGCCTCCTGCTTGTCGGCCCGCACTTCGATGAGGTTGTGCCTGAGGTTCACCTGTATGTCACGGCTCTTCACTATCTCCCACAAAATGTCGGCGTACTTCTTGACCCCAAAGATCACCGGGAGTGAGGTGTTGTATATTATGTTGGCGTTAGCCCTTTTCCCTGTCTCACATTGGAACATAAATAACAATGGCAGTTTAGAAACTACATTTACAAAATGCCTATCCCTTTATTTTCAACTGAGTTCATCAAATAACTGAAAACAGCGGATCACCTTTCGGAGAAAAGCGTCCGCCAGGTACATTATCTTCTGCGGTGCTCCTGCACATTTCACAGGAGTGTTGGGAAAGGTGAAGATGGCGTTGCCCTCCTTGAAGTCCTGCAGTGCTTTCCATGTTTTCTCCACAGTTTCGACGGAATAGTTTGAGCCAATCCTTGGATGGTCAAACGCCTCTGGCAGACCTTTTATCTAAATTATGAAAAATAATTAATTGTAGACACATCTTGACAGTAAAGTGTTTGATTCATTGCTTGGTAAATGCTGCCTGTGTGTCTTCCCATCAACATGCTCCATGGGAAGACACACAGGCAGCATTTGCCAAGCAATGAAACAACGAATGTCCATTACTGTTATAGTCATAGCGTAGGCACGAAGGATTTACAGTCACAGTCAAAACTATTTAGGTTTGATATAAGGAAGCAAAGGGTAAAACCAAGGGTTCTCACGGTCGAAATACCTCTAGGTGCAAGGAGAATTTATACAAATCGTATTTAAAATTAGCTTAGTAATAAAGGAAAGCATATATCATTTGTGATTGTCTTTTTTTTAGATTGTGAGGAAGAAAAGCTGATGGCCAAGTTGCAAAAACAGTCAATTAACTTGAATAGAGAAATGTCACACTACCTTTTCATAATGGAGTTGGATACCTAGAGCAACAATTAAATACTCGTATGATATCTGTTGAAGTAAAAAGGAAGATTGTTATGAATGTGAATTTTGATCTTATGGTGAAGCAACTGTCAAAGCATTGACCAATTCTCGAGACGGAGAAAGACCAACATCTAAATAAAAGTTAAATTCCCTAAAAACTATGTCAGACAATAATAAAAGGAGATTGTACCTCTTCCCCATTGTCTGTGATTATAGTGTTTGAGTCTGGGTTTATTTCTTGAACTTTGGATTTGACCCACTTCACTCCTGAAGGTACAACACTGGCTGTAGGGCGACCAGAGGACGCCACCGTTTTGGCCCCAGCGCCAACCAGTGTCCAAATGGGCTGATAGTAGTGGGTCTGTAGAAATTAGATCATTATGATCATTAATTTTCATCTGGGGCAAGGTGACCGAACAAGACAGACAGACATGATGATACTGTGAATGACTCCTTGCCTCAGCAGGCTCCACAACAGCCACATGCCCTGCCCCAAATCTCCTCTTCATGCGGGCACTCATTGCAATGCCACCACTTCCTCCTCCAAGCACCAGCATTTTGTAATGCTCTTTAGTGCAAGCCCTGCTGCTGGTGTGGAGCTGGGAGAAGCCAATGCCCTTTGGGAAGCATTGCTTCAAGCAATACAAGGCTGCCATCCTGGGAAAGATATGTGAACATTGTTGTTGTTGTTCCTCTTTTCAATGCATTGGCCACGATACAAAAAAAAAATGAAGGATAGAAAAGGTCATTTGTTCAAACAGCAACACAACACAGACGCCGTGCTTCCGGGTCATTGTTAAATCTTTTTTTATGTTTATTTATTTGAACTTGATCTTAAAGGGATGACACCCTTAGCTTTGGCTTTCTAGATAATTAGCCACAAGCTACTTAAACTTCACTTGAAACCGTGACATTGTCCTAGTTCTGCAGACCAGCGCAGACCTGCTGCGTAGTAAGCCAATGCGTAGTAGGCTGACCCGCACGTCCCCCGGTTCGGGTCCCGGTACCGACAAACATGGATTTGGAAAAAAACATTAATGCCATGTTTGTTTTGGTTTTAAAAAAAATCTGCTTTCGGTTTTAGGTCTGTACTGCCAAGCAGCAGCACGACATGACGCCTCAGCAACTTATAGCCTGGCATAAACTGATACACATATAAACATATAAATATATATACCCATATAAATATATAGGCTATATATATATACATATGGGCTATATATATATATATATATAACCTATAGATCTAGATAGGCTATATCTATAGGCTTACCTCATGCGGTGCCTCTGCGCTGCTCCGGGACCGACCCACCTGGCAGCGGGTCCAGTAAGGTGTGTGAAGTGGGCTCAGTGCGGGCGGACGAGGACCTGGACCTGGACCTGGACCTGGACTGGACCTGGACCGCAGCTGTTTAACACATTAAACTGCTGCTTCTCCGTTTACGACGTAGCCTGGAGGTGGGGGCAAACAAGTTGTCACCTGCGATACTTTAAAATGGCCACTGGGTGGCGCTGTCTCGCCAAAATCAGCGATAGCTAAAACAACGCAACAACTTGTTTGTGTTAGGTTATTTAAGAAACATGCCAACTACTTAATGTCTTAGGAAAATAAATAAATAAAAACAAAAAAATAAATATCCACCCTACTCTACTGTACTATACACTGATATCTCTTCTACCATGTCTCTTATTTCTAATACATTCCCTTATATTATCATTTATTTTCACTGTATTGTTGCATTCTCATTGTATTGTTATATTTTCATTGCATTGTTGTATTTTGTTGTATTTTTATTTTTAGTTGATGTTGCATTTTAATGAAGTGATGTTGCACGTATTGTTTTTTGCGTTGTTCAGTCAAATATATGCTATTTATGACTGGCTTTATTGATTCATTATTCCATGTACAAGTTCATGCTCCATGTCTATACATAGTTTTGACAACTAATGCAATTGCCTCTTTGATTTTAATGAGCCTGTATCCATGTGGGAAATATTGTAATAACATATCCTAGTGATTTTGTGTCTGCTTATGTTTATGTGACAATAATGTGGGACCGTTGGTGTGCCCAGGCCCAAAAAAGGTCAGGAACCACTGAGCTAGACGCTCCTCCAAATCCAAACACCAGTACACTAACTGATAGCACATTAAACCACAAGTACACAAGCTGTAGCTTTGCATGTTGGATGCTGTTAGGCTGAAGTAATTCTAAATATAATCACAAACAGGAACATATTGATTATGGGAGTTGCGGTAGGATACTTATTTATTGCAATTGCAAAGACTTCTGTACAATTTGGTTTGTAATACAATTGTATAAAATGCCTATTAAAGTTCATACACTAATATACTACTGTATAAAACAATGTAATAAAAATATGACCAACATCGCAAAAATATGTTAATCATAGTGTATTGATTATAGTATTGCTCAGGGCCTAACATGCCGAGTCAGTTCTTATTTCATTCCCAGATGAAGTAGTTTTCTGTATGGTGCCGGTCCGCCCCACAGGCCCCTAAAACAGATCAGACACATATGAATCAATGAAGTTATAGAAATGGACCACTCTTGATATTCAGCACAATAACTGTACTGGGAAGTTTGGAACACAGTTGTGTACATACTTGAGAAGGCCCTGCCAGTATATGTGGGGCATGAGGTCTGCCTTCATGTGGTACATGATTCTGCTCTCCCTGCCTTGGTCAACAGGGAATGTCTCCAGCGGTTGGAAATTGTAATCAAATTCTGCCATAACGACAGTTTTGTAGCTCGTAACCAAGGGACACGATGTGTAGCCGTCGTACTGTAAGCATCGTAAACAATTAACAATTCATAGGATTTCAAGCATGTACAGTATGTGTTTATGCATGTTGTTTTAAACATAAAAAGTACTTTGTTTTTGCGTCGCTCACCTTTTTATCAGGCTTCTTGTTTTTCAGTACTTTGGTAATAGTTCTGTCCAAGATTGCAGACTGTGCAGCTGAAATTAAATGATTTGCCATTATTTGTCTATTTATAGCTTGGCCATGCCATGCCCTGCCAGGCCATGCAATGCCATGCCATGGATATACATGTAATATAGTGCTTTTCTAACCTGTGACTTTACTATTTGTGCCATATACACATATACACATACGGCGGTGTCAACCATATTACTCCACACAACAGGAAACAAATCAAGGAAAAAAATAAAAAAATAAAAAATAAAAAGGTTGAGCCATATCACACATGCAGCATGTTTGCTTAACATGTTTACTAAAGGTGGAACTGGGATGATTATGACTACACACCCACAGCAGCGGCTGTTCTAGCGGTCGGCAGGTTACTGCAGTCTCCAATACCAAACACGTTTGGATACTCCTTATGTTGGAGGGTTTCTTTGTCCACATTGAGCCAACCAGCCTCATCAGCCAATGAGCTGCTTTTAATCACCTGGACCGGGCCCATCGGCGGTGTGACGTGAAGCATTTCATACTGAAATAGAAAATAAAAACAGTCTGTGTTATTAAGTCAAATGTTCATAGTTCATCATTTTTGACAGTTTGAGGGGGAAAAGCACCTGTACAACTTTGGTTTCGCCGGGATTGTCCAGATTTTCAAACACGGCCTCCTGCTTGTCGGCCCGCACTTCGATGAGGTTGTGCCTGAGGTTCACCTGTATGTCACGGCTCTTCACTATCTCCCACAAAATGTCGGCGTACTTCTTGACCCCAAAGATCACCGGGAGTGAGGTGTTGTATATTATGTTGGCGTTAGCCCTTTTCCCTGTCTCACATTGGAACATAAATAACAATGGCAGTTTAGAAACTACATTTACAAAATGCCTATCCCTTTATTTTCAACTGAGTTCATCAAATAACTGAAAACAGCGGATCACCTTTCGGAGAAAAGCGTCCGCCAGGTACATTATCTTCTGCGGTGCTCCTGCACATTTCACAGGAGTGTTGGGAAAGGTGAAGATGGCGTTGCCCTCCTTGAAGTCCTGCAGTGCTTTCCATGTTTTCTCCACAGTTTCGACGGAATAGTTTGAGCCAATCCTTGGATGGTCAAACGCCTCTGGCAGACCTTTTATCTAAATTATGAAAAATAATTAATTGTAGACACATCTTGACAGTAAAGTGTTTGATTCATTGCTTGGTAAATGCTGCCTGTGTGTCTTCCCATCAACATGCTCCATGGGAAGACACACAGGCAGCATTTGCCAAGCAATGAAACAACGAATGTCCATTACTGTTATAGTCATAGCGTAGGCACGAAGGATTTACAGTCACAGTCAAAACTATTTAGGTTTGATATAAGGAAGCAAAGGGTAAAACCAAGGGTTCTCACGGTCGAAATACCTCTAGGTGCAAGGAGAATTTATACAAATCGTATTTAAAATTAGCTTAGTAATAAAGGAAAGCATATATCATTTGTGATTGTCTTTTTTTTAGATTGTGAGGAAGAAAAGCTGATGGCCAAGTTGCAAAAACAGTCAATTAACTTGAATAGAGAAATGTCACACTACCTTTTCATAATGGAGTTGGATACCTAGAGCAACAATTAAATACTCGTATGATATCTGTTGAAGTAAAAAGGAAGATTGTTATGAATGTGAATTTTGATCTTATGGTGAAGCAACTGTCAAAGCATTGACCAATTCTCGAGACGGAGAAAGACCAACATCTAAATAAAAGTTAAATTCCCTAAAAACTATGTCAGACAATAATAAAAGGAGATTGTACCTCTTCCCCATTGTCTGTGATTATAGTGTTTGAGTCTGGGTTTATTTCTTGAACTTTGGATTTGACCCACTTCACTCCTGAAGGTACAACACTGGCTGTAGGGCGACCAGAGGACGCCACCGTTTTGGCCCCAGCGCCAACCAGTGTCCAAATGGGCTGATAGTAGTGGGTCTGTAGAAATTAGATCATTATGATCATTAATTTTCATCTGGGGCAAGGTGACCGAACAAGACAGACAGACATGATGATACTGTGAATGACTCCTTGCCTCAGCAGGCTCCACAACAGCCACATGCCCTGCCCCAAATCTCCTCTTCATGCGGGCACTCATTGCAATGCCACCACTTCCTCCTCCAAGCACCAGCATTTTGTAATGCTCTTTAGTGCAAGCCCTGCTGCTGGTGTGGAGCTGGGAGAAGCCAATGCCCTTTGGGAAGCATTGCTTCAAGCAATACAAGGCTGCCATCCTGGGACAAAACAGGTTGTCATAGGTATTGGTATTAACTAATGTAGTGATAGGCTTTCTATACAAAGAAACAAACTGTCCTTATTTTGTAATAAAGTAATTAGCTAACGTTGTACTATCTCTGCTAGATAGATATGATAAGATATATATAAGATAAGATGGATATAATGTTTCCTGGACTCAGTCCTGCAGTTCCATGGAGGATACACCCATACTGTGGGGTGTGTGTGTGGTGGATATCTGCTTTAAAGCAGCCATGTCAGCGTTAAGGAACCATGTAAGCTTACATTGCAAATATATATACCAAGGTACTAGGTCTACACAAGGACACTTACTGGTCATTTGTGATACAGTTGGTTAGCCCACCTCAGAAGCAGCTTGCTTACAGGTTATAGATTACATATATTTACATTGCTACAACGTGCAGACAACCCACAACAACTCAAAACGTGTAAATGTGTATGCTACTTTTTGTCCGTCGTTACATTTGGCCATTACATTTTACTTTGGTAATGCGTGGTAAACAGGCCAATGAGCACGACACGCTGCCCCACCTACCTACAATAAACATGAAAATTATTTATATATATATTTAAGCCTATAATTCCTTCCGCTTAGCCTACCTTGTGTGGTACCCGCTGTGTCAATCTGGTGGATAAGAGCTAGTGTACATATTACACTTGAACCTTAGCCTTGCGTGGGCTGACATTTACAAATATAGACAGTGACCTGCAATATTGCAAACGCTCACATGCCGGCCACCTTGCACCAACAATAAATTTAGTATTACTATTACAAGACTATTATAACCTTCATCACTTTAGTCATTATTATCCAAATTACTAGTAGTGTGCTATTGCTAAGAATATCTAGTTTAAAATAATAGAAAAAATTAAAGACATAATGCTAATTATATTGCAATATTAAAAAAACCTCAACAAAGGCAACCCAAGTCTGTTCTCTTTATTCAAGAAATTCCCCTGTGAAATTCCCATGTGTTTGGTTCTGGATGACCTGCAGTATTATGCAAGCAGCGGGTACTCCCAAAAGATATGAGGAACATGTTGTTTATTTTTCATAATTATTTCTAATCTGATCATGTGAGGTAATTGCAGAATGAGAGTTTTTTTTTTTTCTTGACTATGATAACAGTAAAAAAGAATGCTTATAGATATATTCCCTTTTTGTAAAATAATGGTCCCTTTAATTTGTGCAACTTCTATTCACCTTTTCCAAAACAATACATCGAAATGTATTTTCACAAAGGATTTGATTATTACCACAAGAAATTGTAAACACAGTGTAAACACATTTCATTCATGGATGAAAACTGTTGCCCCCCCGCCCGGCTTTGACACAAATAGACTCTTTTTTTCCATCGCTGCTCTGCGGGAATCAGGAGTGTAGTACGCCTCCCTCACTGTTTGCATGAAGGACTCCACCTTGTCGCTGGGAACCATGGAAACAGCACAGCCTCCCCAGCCGGCCCCCGTCAGCCGGGAGCCAACCGCTCCCGCCTTCCTGCCACCCAGACAACAGACAAGAGATGTGCATCTCAACATAGTGTAACACCAGTGTATCCAGCGAGAACGTAAACCATTTACATCACCAGGAGTATATACGTGTTACGCGAAGGGTTTTTTCAACCTTGATGATACTTTACTTTTGACATCATAAAGGTCTCATAAAGGTTCCTGGGACATTGATATGACAGACATATCTTCTTCTTATGTATGTGGAAGCAGATGTACACAAAATGTAAGACGTTGGGGTGGCAAACAATTTCAGACCTAAAAATGTGCTTGAACAAAGATTTGGAACCACTGCATTACACACACAGCGCACTATAGTAGGCAGGTACATTGAATGACCTCACCTTCTTTGAGATATCCATTATGTGTAAATTATTAAAATCATATGTGCTACAAAAAGTGACTTTGCTTTACTCACAGGCATATGTCAACCAACTGGTCCAGTTCAGGGCAGCTGCATTCGTACAGGTCTCTGCAGCTGGCGTGGCTCTGGTTCATCAAGGCTCCCAGAAGCTGCACGGAGTCAGCGGGCTGAGAATCACACACGCTCTTAAAGCGCAGGACCCGGGAGGCCTCCCCATACACATGTCTGGCACGCTGGTACAACTTGAAGTGAGTGACTGGAGAAAACACAAGCAAAACAAAGGTGCTGAATGTTAGCCTGCAGGGCTCATCTGCTCTGAAAAGCACCGAAAAGTATTTCAAACCCCTTAGCGATGCTCCTACCATGTTGTGTGTTGGAACTAAGCAGGTCTGTAGAGAACTGCTCAGGGGTGATGCCCAGGGACTTGCAGATCTCCTCCCTGCTGTATACTTCAGGGTGTAGCACCTCCTCCACCAGGCCCAGCATGTCCTCCAAAGAGGCCCCCAGCTCCGTCTGCACCTGGGCCAACTTCAACAACCTCTTCCACTCCAGACCCCTCGCCTTGGCCAGCATCTAAAGCCACACCAGGTATTCCATTTCACATTATTGGATTAGCATGGTTTGCTAATGATTATATGCCTATTATGAAACATATTGTATGCTTATACATTTCTGGCACACCTGCCTTTATGGATGGATGGTTGTTCCTTTTACACTGATACAAAAAAGCAAAGCATATTCGTAAAGCATACTCTGAATAGAGGACTGTACCTTTGTGGCTATTCGACACTCCACCACGCGGATGTTGAAGTGAGAAGAGGCCGCCTTGTTCATCTCCACGCAGCAGTTGGAGATCACAAACACTGCGTCACCCGGAAGCTTAACATCAGTGGCTCGTAGGGGGTTGAACTCTATCAGCTTGGCCTGGAAGGTGATGTGATCCATAAAAATGACTACAGGATTCCACACTGATACTTTTAAAGTAGCCTTAAAGGGTATGCTTTGTAGAGAAGTTAACTAAATAGCATTAAGCTATTGTTACAGTTATGCTCACATGCCAGATTCCATATGCAATCCTAAATGGCTGACTACTATCCACATCTGTGCTAGACTCTAACCCATAGACTGTAAAAACAAAAACAAAAACACCTGCTCATAATGACAAGTTGATGTTGTTTTTTTTGCTTTACTGGCAAAGCTGAGCCAATTTACAAGCTGTTAGCAACCACGCAATCCTTTCACATTTTGGCCCCTGTATGTTCTATGAGTAAATTCAAATAGCAATGTTAAAAACAGACTTTGTACACACAGTTCCTTTCTCTGCCAGAAACGAGATCGACTGGTCCATTCCACCACCTTCTGTTCCAATGTATCTCTCACATTTGGCACAAATTTCAGCGAGTGCCACCTTGAGGAGTAAATACATAACCATGCCTTTATATACAGCAATACATATGTTATGTTGCAATTCAAACAAATAGCCATCACAGTTACGCTTATGGCACTCAGTACCTTGGAGAGGGATTTCTTGTTGGCCTCCATTGTGACGAGGCCAGCACAACACACTAAGGCACTGGAACTGGACAGGCCAGAGCTGGCTGGGATTGTCCCGTCGACAACACACTGCATCCCAACCAAATTGGACATGCTGAAGTGCTCCTGGGGGGTAACAGTGTTATGGGACAACATGACGTTATACGTGTGACCGTTGCTGCGTGTGAAACAAGACAAGTGCATAGATGTGGCATTACTTTATGTATAACCGGGACTAAAGTAAACGTTCAAAGTGAAACATGAATCACCTGAATGCCTTTGACCCCACAGAGAAAGTAATAGTGCCACTGTGGATTGTCTTTGTCGATTTCAATTTCTCCCGCGCCAACAGAAACTGTAAAATCCCTGTCAATTTAAATAAAGACATGGTTCATTTGATATTTCCCGATAATATTTCATAGAAAAAATATGTTACTTCATGAGTTAATCAATGAATGAATGTACAAGTAATGAATTCATGCACATGGAATGACTTAAATGTAAATGTATGCATTACTTGTAATGAGGATTTGTATTGGCCAGCTCAATTGTCCTTGAATCTTTAATCAAGACAGCTGCAAGGATGCTCTGCTCGATGGCCATGGGAAGTACACAATACCCACAGTAATCAATATGCTCCCCTGCAATAATGGAGAGAAAGGTAAGAGTAGTTGTATATCAGGGAAGTGCTGACATTGGTATTGGTGTTATTCGCATCTGCATTACCTATGAGATTCACCCTTCCTGGTGCATGTGCATAGAAACTAGGAGATTGTCCATACTTTGTTTCAAATGCATTTTTCAACTTCAGCAGCCTGTTAGAGAGAGAGAAAAATAAACGAGGTCGTACATTTCTGCACATAAAAAAGTAAGCGTAAGCATTTGCCCCCATAGCCACACACTTCTTTACCTGTCATTGTCTGCAAAGTTTGTTTTGAGACGTGGTGGGTGTGTTTCCATCTTCACTTGTTTTGCATTCGCCCAGGCGCAGCTTCCTTTGTACAATAAGTATAACAATACATATAAAGTCTGGCGGATAACTTACAGTGTTTCTTTTATATTAAAACCATGATCAGCTGACGGTCACAAGGAATACAGGATCCCGGATGACCAATCATCTTCCTTTAAAACAATGGCGTCACGGACGCGGAAGTGACTGGAGCGTACGTACAGTTCAGGGTGATCCACCATGCGCAAGAGAAACGCAGGCTGCAAAGAAACCCCGCATATACAGCTACAACAACAGCGCCCTGGGCTATTATACTTCACGCAATTACTTACACCAAATCAAATCGTCAGTTCATTATCAAGTCCATATAAATGGAACACAATCCTGTAATTAGTCACAACGTGTGTCTGATCTCCCCAAACTAACATTGACTCGTATTAGTATTCATAACATCTAGATATCAATCCATGTATATATATATTGCAAATAATGTATATATAAATGGATTGATATCTAGAATAGTGTTACGTTACATATCCGTGTGTTATTATGTGTCTGTCCGTAACAGCTGTGCATTGTAACGTTACACCGTGGGTTTTACCGCGGCGGGCGCGCGCGAGTTTTCAAAGGGCGGCGAGTCTACTCGCAGCTCAGCTCCCCTGTTAGCCGTTAGCTTAGAAACTTCCCGAGAAGTGACCCACGGTCACGTTAAGTCATGAAGTAATGAAGTAACCAAGTGGAAGGACATATCAATGCTGATCCACATGCGTGTACGACTATATTTGGTGATCTAGCATATGGCTTTTTTGTTTTTGTTTAACGGAATAGTCAACTGATTTTGTTCATGCGGCTGGTTTGTTGTCGCTACGGATGCGCTAGCAGTTCCTGAATAGCTCCTCTAGTAGCTAACACTAGTTTTGTTTTTAGTTGTTTTTTTTGTAATGCATAAAGACATTCATTCATATATATATATATATGAATATATAATGACACTTTAACATACTAAAGGTAAGCTCTGCGCTGTACCACCGAGCGCATTAACTAACATTATGTCTATCTGGTGCTGAGGCAGACTGTGATGCTTGTTGTCCCTGTTGCTCCCCAGCAGCAGCAGCAGCCTCATCTCTGGTCGCCATGTCCATCGACTTTGACAGCGCTGCTCTCCAAACCCAGCAAGATGAGGATGACTACGACCAGGAGGACTATGCCAGAGAGCAAGAGGTACAGACATGAGGCTACAGACACGAGGCCACACCACGTCCGTGCCCGGCGGTGCTGCTGCTGCTGCTGCTGTTGTTGTTGTTGTGTGTATTGTGACACTGGACTTAAGGGCGGTTTATACTTCGAAACTGGGCTCACTGCGTATGCTACGCAGTTAACGCAGTTAAGCCCCCCCCACCACCGCAGTGATCTGGTGCGCCTCCCCAAAATTGTAACTGAACGCAGACAGTGCCGCAGATAGCGACGCAGTGAAGAGAGAACGGAGGCCTCTGATTGGCCGATTCTACATCCGCTCTACACTACGTGTACGACATCACACGGAATGTGGGCGTGGAATGACATCCGCAGACCCGCGCTTCAAAATGTAGTATAAATGGAAATTAACTGCGTCGTACCTGCGACAAGCTCACTGCGTCCACACTCCTAGGAAGTATAACCCGCCCTTAAGTGCCCACGGTATCAACCCACCGCCAGGGCTCCAGCATGCATAACTCCCAAGAGCAGGCGTCGATCATCTGCCAGTCGCTACACCCCCCCCCGTGTGATTCAGCAGAGGAAAATCCTGCAACCATTGCCGCTGCCTGTGATAAGGCCATCGCTGCTGGCGAGAACATTACTGCAATTATTAAATCCACTGATCCCTGCTTAGCCAAGGATTTATCAATTGGCGATTTTCTTGCTTTCGGCATCTACAGGGCATATACACATTGCGCTCATATATTAATTAAACCTAAACGATGGGAAAATAAACATTTTCTATCAATATCACTGTGCATTTTCTAGCTAGGTTGCCACATATATTTCTCAGGCCAACACCCGCCTCAACTGGTCTGTCTTGGACCTGGAGCTGGAGTTGGTAATATATAGCTCCCAAGCAGTATCATGTTCAACTTGCAGGAAAGGTGGGCCACAATTTAACTTTATGCCCAAGACCATTCCATTCATCTGTGGATACCCAAGCTCATTCATTTTAATCAACATTCATATCAAACCACTTTTCCTGCCCACAGCCGATAGCCATGGCCAGAAGGTACATCAATTTAACTAAGTAAACATTTGCAATAATTTAAATGAAAATATGTGCACCTGCCCCAAATGCATTTTTCTTAACATCTGTAGCGCCTGCAGGGAGGCCCATCTGAGATCCGTCTGCCCCCTCAGCCCGAATCCATACAGGAACCGTCCAATTGGTTATTATTCAGGAAATAATGAAGCATCATCCTTCCAGTCCAATCAACGTCAATGCCTTAGCATCAGAACTCTCATGCCACCCTGACCCCGTGTTTGTTATTCACCTAAAATCAGGGATTTCTCAAAGGTTTTGTGCGGGAGTAGTTTTGCCGCCCAACAAAACATATGTTGCGAAAAATCTCTGGTCTGCCATTTCAGATCCGGAGACAGAAATAATTAAAAAACATTGTTTTATTTGTATGTTTGATTCCCTTCCCTTTCCAGTGTTTTACAGAAGTCCAGTAGGGTAGTGACCGGAAATATTCAGAGAAGAAACAAATGGTTTTCAACCTCTCCGCCCCTCATTCAGGCCCCATGGCAAGGATCAATAGCCTTATTCCTCTGGAACCCTTTTCCCCTCACTATGCAATGGTAGATAATGCCATCAAGCTCATCAAACTAGCAGGCTAGGGAGCATGGCTTTCTTTTAAAATAGTGCCAACTCACCCGTCCCAGTGGATCCTGTTCGGGATCAAGTGGAACACTGTGTTCTACTTCTCGGTAAGGTTAACCATCGGGTGTAGAGGCAACCATGCATCTTCAACTTGGTATCAGAGGCGCTTTGCTGGATCCTGCTAAATAACAGTGAGCACGGAGTGCCATCCGTGCTTCATCTGCTCGAAGACTTTCTTATGGTTAAAACTTGGGAAAGAGGGAGTTCAATGTATGAAATTAAAATGATTTATATAAAGCGGTGTGCTTTGTTTACATTGCTATGTTCAATATAGTACGGTTAAATATGAATGTTGAATGATTTCTGTGTTCATGACTTGCTCCCTAAGGTTCGCTCTACTACTGCATGAATGTTGTTTATTTAATTAATGGACCTGGGAAAAGATGACACCGGGTGAGACAGGGGAGCGGAAGAGTTTTTGGACTGCACATTCACATCACTTAGGTTTTTTGTTGTTTTTGAAAGTCAATGTCAAATATCCTAAATCTTTTGTAAATAAAATACCTTTGTTGATTTTGGATCTAAGGTTGCTTATTGTGTGGATTGTGTGTCGTCATCCCCGCTCGAACAGTGGCTTACAACAAGTTGGACAATGGAAGTCACTGTATCAAGTCGAAAAACTCGACCAGGACTAAGAAGATAAACACAACGATTGCATTCGAAAAGAGGGACACGCCGGAGCTGACAGATTGGCCTGGTCCTGAGTAAATGAATGACTCCTCATATGCCGGAGCTGACAGATTGGCCTGGTCGCGAGTAAATGAATGAATCCGCATACTACGCTATTAATGGAATGTCAGGATGTTTGATGAACATGAACTTGCAAACGCGAACCATAACGGTGGTTTAAAAAAGGAAAAAGGAATGTTTGCGCAGTAAAGGAAGTTGACAGTTTATATTGTTATGCTGTATTAAACACATTAAAGGAGTGCAGCACAAAAACGCCTGCAACGCACAGCTTAAACACAAACGGTCAGAATAAAGATTATAAACATGATTGAGACCTCTGTTGAGAAGAATTCTTAAAATCACTCAAAGCAACCCACAGGGTAAAACTAGGATCATGCACAAGCAAAATGAATCAAATAAAAGCTTTGCTGGTGGAAGGTGGAAATGTGGATCATGTCTTGAAGGTTGTCGATGATTTAAAACAATGCTCATCAGTGCAAATGCCGATGGTGCATCACGTGGGCTGCACATGGAGCTCTTTCTGAAATCATCAAGATGGCTGAAGAGACCTAAGTATCTAGAAAGGGAGGAAACTGATTGACCGGTCTACGGAGGATGCCATATCCACCCTGCTCCATCTCACCCTCACTCATCTGGAAGACAAGAACACCTATGCCAGGATCCTGCTAGTTGATTTTAGCTCAGCGTTCAATACCATCTTGCCACAGCAGCTGGTGGAGAAAACGAAGCTGCTGGGAGTGGGCACTAACACCTGCATCTGGGTCCTGGACTTTCTCACAGAGAGAAAGCAGACTGTCAAAGTCAACAGCAGAACATCCAACACCATCACAGTGAGTACTGGATCACCACAAGGATGTGTTTTGAGCCCACTACTCTTTACCCTGCTGACAAAAAAAATGTGCTCTATAAATTAAACTTACTTACTTACTTACTTACTATATGTTATATAAATTATATAGCTGAATTATTGATTACGTTTTTTGTTATTTCTGAAAGTCAGTGAAGAATACCTTCGATCTTTTGTTAATAAATTACTGTTGTTGATTTTAGATCTGCGGTTGCTTATTGTTTGGATTGCATTTCAAGTTAAAGCCAAGTTAAAGGGCACATTCAGTCAACTGGGCATCCCGTGATCATAAGATATCAATCATGTCATTCCTGTCAGCAACTCAGATCACTAACTGTTATCCTTGCTAGGTCATTTTAATTGGTGAGGGTGATCAGGGTTATTCCGCAAGGCTGTTCGTTCATATCCAGGCTGCTTGACCCTAAGCATTCTCTGTACCAAACCTGCACGACTCGTCTTCCTTAGATGACTGCTGCTGCTCCGACCTAAACTTCTTCAAATTCCGCTTCCCCACTTTTCACAACCCTTGATAATTATCCCATCTCCAAGCCTGGGTTTGATAAAAATTTAAATCAGGTCCTCATCAGGTGTGGTCTTTCAGCTCAGGTCTTTCATTCAGGATAGGTGCCCCTACATCTGTAGCAATACAAGACATCCCATCAGCATCCATTCACTGGGCCGCCGGTCATCCTCCGCATACATGTGGTCTTTCAAACCATCACTACCGCGGTAAGTCAAGTATTTAGCTAGTGGTGGTGTCATTATCATTATCTCATACTAAGCTAAGTTACACAACTTTGCAGTCAAGTACACCACAGGCTACAAGCTACTTCTATTCTGCTGTCTGCTCTATCAGACCATTGCTGGTCACATTCACTGGACGATTAACATTTGCTATGCCATTGCTGGCTTTCCGTTCTTTCATTGTTGAGTTTCAAACTTAAAATTTCGTCCATAGCTGGGCATTCACAAGCCATCGCTGGCTTTCCGTCTTCCCATTGCTGGTTATCCTTTCTCCTATAGATGGGAATTCTCCATAAGCCATTGCTAGCGCTCTGTTTACTGAGCAACTCCCTGCTTTCCAGTTGTTATTATGTCACTTCTTATGCATTCCACCAAGTGACTCTCACTGCACTCCCTGATCACAGAGTATTAATTCATGTCATGTATTAATTGTATTTTTTCAATCCATTAGGTGCCGTTCTCGTCTGTCAAGGTAATGACTATAATTACTTTTTGGGGGGAATTCATCTCCCGGCAGACTTCATGGATCCATCGTCCCCATGAAAAATTATTTGATTGTGTCTAATTGTGCCAAATGTATGTTTTCAATAAATGTTGTGGTTCATTTTTTGAATAGTAGTCTCTCCTCATTGAAATGTAGCTAAATCAAAAGTTAAAACAGGAAGATATTATATATGTGAAAATATGTAAATATCACGGCCAGATATTATAATTCAGTTCCCACACCATTATTGCAGACCTCACCCCTTCTCTCTTCCCTATCTCTCAACCAATCAGGAACTTGTTTGTGTTTAAACTGGAGCAATTGTGCCAAAACTCAGTACATATACACCTCTCAGGCATGCTCATATCTGCTGTTTTGTGACTTGTTGCAGCCCTCCTCCATCCCCTTCACCTCCAAGTTAGCTCCATTTGTCTCCCTCAGAAGGAGATTGCGTCCTCCAGGGCAGGATCTGCAGCCATAGTCACCATCACCAGCGTCTAGACACCATCAGGGGGGAATTCATCTCCCGGCAGGCATACAGTGATATGATTTGCACTGTTGGAATCAGTGGAGTCTCAGCTTTCATATGACATGTTGTTTGTGTCGCTCACATGTGCATATTGTTTGGGATTCTATCTGGATAGAAGTTGACGTGAATTTAATGTTCAAATTGCAGTCGGGAAGAGGCTGTTTTCTGAAGTGAGATGTGCATCTTTTGGTGGAGTGATTCTATTGATGGAAAGGGGAAGATGTCTGCGGTGCGGCAGCAATAATCACCACCACCACCGCGTGTGTGTGAGACGAGTACTCCTCTAGGGATACTGCAGTATTATAACTATTACACAAAGTCGTTTGGCTAATGGAGGCGCCGCCGTGCAGGTTAGAACTATGAGGGGACTCCACAAGGACCCCTGCTGTCTCGCATCGCTAAAAGAAAACAGGTGCACTTCCTGGCCAGGGCGTCTTGCCAAATGTCTGGCAGTAAAAACATTTAAAATAAAAAACAATTAAAAGCTGAACAGCTGATGCTGTAGGTAAGATTGAAGAGCTATTATTTGAGTGTCATTTCTTTCTAATTAACTGTGCCTCTTGTCTCTGTATGAGACAATTTAGATTTTAGACTGCTCCCGGCTAATTTCTGGCCAATTAGGGCATCTCTTCCCTGATTGGTTTGAGGAATCCATCGTGCCTGTCAATCACATGTGTGTGAATGCAACACTTGTCAATGGTGGAGAAACGTAGGGAGGGAGCAGAGAGTTTGTTTGTGTTGTTTAGTTTTAAGATTTTGCTCTCTTCCACTCTTTTCTGCACTCTAACTCTCGAATCATACCTACAGAAGCTTTAATTAAATGTATATTGGCTAGAGATAACATAACATGTAAAATCTTGTAATCTCTAGATGCATACTGAGATTTGTGCATGTGTAAAACATAGATCTGTAAATGTGTAGACCAATCTCTAAATGCATACATAGATGGCAAAAAAGTATTTTGCTCCAAAACAGGAAATACAGACTAGTCATCAGTTATAACTCTCAATTGTCTATCTTTGGCCACGTGACTTTTGCTACACTGCTGCCGCAGCAGAGATCTGCAAATGTGTGTGGGCAGTTTGTCTGTGTGTGGAATTGTCTGTGTGTCTAGAGATGTGTCTGTTTTGGGCTGAGAGATCTAGGAAGGAGGAGGGACGTGACGTGTTGTCTCCATGTTTTAGAGATGAGAGGTTCGACTCTTTGTTCTGCCTCAAGTTTGAATGAGTCACTCACTAAAGAAAGTCAAGTTTTTGAGTCTCAAGTCAACAAGTCAGTAGAGTATGCAAACCAGAGTCTTCTGCCGGCTAACTTCCGGTTTAGCTGTCCGCTAAAATAGCTTGAATCGGGATATAATTGTCAGCATTTGTTTCCCATAGGGAATGTGTTTGGTGTGACAATCCGGAGATAAAATGGCTGCCCCCGTTGCTCGAT
>JAOPJI010000142.1:16840387-16859787 GCA_027122695.1 Merluccius productus
TATGTTTGATCATGTTCCCTTGTGGCTATGTGAAGATATTACAGCCTGTTGCTATATGTACTGTTATTTTCGTAACAATAATTAAGCAGCTTATGTATGACAAAAAGAAAAGAAAAAGAAGAACATTTCGCATCTGCAACAACCGCCTATGGGACCAACACGCTACTTCCTTCCCAGAGGACTGGCAAGCACGGCAAGTCACGTGGTTTCCAGCACCTCAGAAATGGCGGCGCTGCTTTACTTCCTGTTTCGCCAGATTAGTGTATAGGGAATGTGAAGTTGACATAACACTGTGTTGGATTGTGGGTAGTGTAGTGTCGAGTGTGAAGCCGATCGGATGAGCGGTTCTTGAGAACGCTGCAAGCAGCAATACCGGAGGACAGGCAAGCGGCCCGTTCCGACCAGGCACATTTCGCACGGGAACTGCACAGGCATGCGTTCTAATGGCCACGCGCTCCGAACCACTAACACCAATACCAGGAGCCAAGCAATCAGCCCTCCGCATGTTTTCTACATGGCGAGAGCTGCAGGAGGGGCTTAGCGGAGTGATATGAGGCAGCAGAGAGAGAGGCGGAAGGTTTTGCATTGTGTTTGTTCAATTTTGCCTGCAGCTTTAAAATTGTGAATGCAGGACTTGTAATCAAGTGTTTTTACATTTAAGTACTACTTCCATCACATCCAAGTGGATTGTAAGAAACAGACTACTGACTCCATAATTGATTGGGGGTTGGAAGACTGTTAACTCGTCGACGCATGGCGTCTTCTGAAGGACTGTCCAACAGGGTCTAACACGTATGGGAGAAATGTACTCTTACATTTAATGATAACATGTAATTATTATCTTGCCAATATGCTATATGAAGTGTGGAAAAACATTGAGCAATCAAAGGTTTACTCTTCTCAATGATATGGCCCAGACCCATTTTGTTCCACGTGCACACGTGCCACAGACGCATAAGAGTAGTTAGTTCTTTGTCAAACAACTCGGCTATATTCATGCTTGCTCTTGAGTGCAAATAAAGTCTTAATCTTTCATACTTCATTCTTATTTTGTTTAAGTGTTATATGAGGTTAACCCAAGTGACCTTAAGCTCCAATGCACATATCGTTCACCTGCATTTGTGGCAGACTGAAGAATGCCACCAACAACTCTGTTCAGGTTGTCTTTTGATAGTGTTGCATATGTCAGTGGCTCAACGCCAAGCCGCTGTCTGTGCTTGTAGAGAGTCCGACAGCTTACCCCTAAGCATGTTGTAATGCTTTGCCCGTTCATTCCCAGGGATACTAAATGAGAGACTTGCTCTCCTGAAATGCTGTATCACGGTCTGCCTTGATGTCCAGTCATGACAGGTGGAGGCAACAGGACATAACTCAGTCCTGGTTCTTTGTCTGGTTTCATAAGCCATCAGCAAGAAATGAAGACATTCATACAAGGACGCTAATGTATTGACTGCTTCTCTATTGACTGCTTCTCTATTGACTGCTTCTCTCTTGACTGCTTCTCTATTTCTTTAACAAATCTTGAGATTGACAGAAATCCAGATAAGGTTTGAATGTGATCACAAAGTTGTCAAGCCTCTCATGAACAAAATAATTTGTAGCTTCTCTTTGTATTTATTCAATACATGCTAAGACATTATTAAAAACAATGTCTGTCATTTTCATTGCTTCTTACTCCCAAAATGAAAAACTGCACTGCACAAGAAAACAGGATGACTTTGAATAGCATCATTGTTCTGCTATGTTACATCAGGTTTCGGATAAGCTTAGCAAGTCTTGCATATGTATTTATTGGTTTGAGAGTGACTTCCTGCTTAACTTCCTGTCAGTGAAAGTAATGGATACCACAAAAGATCAGACAAAATACGTGCAATGCATGTGAGTGTCATGTATATACATGTGAAAGTGACAATATATAGATAGAATTTAAATGGAAGATATATAATATTTGTATGTGAGAATATGTTATTATATGTTTATACATGTGAATGAAAAAATATATATATGTAAGAGTTAGAATGTATGTATGTGAGAGAATACATGTGTGGAAGTGTAAATATATGTAAGTGGGAGTGAAAATACATGTATGTGTT
Organism: Merluccius productus; assembly: GCA_027122695.1. NCBI lineage: Eukaryota > Metazoa > Chordata > Actinopteri > Gadiformes > Merlucciidae > Merluccius > Merluccius productus. The sequence goes on from JAOPJI010000142.1 coordinate 16,842,481, forward strand.
GAAAAGTAAACTGTAATTATATGTGAGTATAATATATGTATGTGAAAGGAGAATGTATGTATGTGAGAGGGCCAGAATGAATTAAGGCTTGCACGGCCCCTCATAGTAGTTAGTTATTGGGACAGGCCGTATAGATAGTGCCGTGGGAATATGTGAGTAGAAAAGTTGTATGACTAGTAGAAGTAAATATTGCTGTATTTCCATTCTTGAACCGACACCCACATCGGGCAAAAAAACAGAATTCAAAAAACAAAAACAGATTCAGTCAAAACATGAGGAATATAGTAATCATTGTAATATAGTCATTAATATCAACAGATTCATAGAATATAAACGAGAGGTTTTATGTATAAAAAAAATGAGAATTGACACTTTCATAAAAATGGAGGAGATCCATCCTCTTCATATGTTTAAAACACACAAACATAAAAATATAAATGGACAGGTGGGGGGGGGGGGGGCAACATGAGGATATCACTGGAACCTAAACATCACTTTACAAAGACATTGTTTTAGTTACAAATGTGGCCACAATAAAGCAAGATGTCCACTACAGAAACACAAAATCAACATCATTCATTGGTTGCCAGGGATACTGTGAGGATGGACTTTGGTCTTCACAAGCAGATCCCAGCAGAACCCCTGGTTCAGGGTCTCCCGACCTGTCAGGGTTCTGTCCAGCTAGACGTAGTCGAACCTCTGGTTGGGCCTCCCCTCCACACTGTTGGCCTTGTAGGAGGCGTTGTAGTTGGTCTGCGGCCTCACCTCGGACCGGTAGCCGGTCCTCTGGGATGGGGCTTTGTACCCCATCCCATTGTACCTGCCGTAGAGAGACACCAGAGACCCATTTTTACAGGTGGAAAAAATAGAACCTTTTGGTAACACTTCATAATACATGTTATTTCTTACCAATGAATCGGATATAAATGTGGAACTAATGTCATTACTAATGATGGCCGAATCAGTGTCTAACATCTATAATATAAGTCATACGTATTTCATGTTTAATTCAGCATTTACTAACTGCTTGTGGATGGCTTATATAAAATATGTTAGAAAAGTTATTAAAGCATACATTGTTTTTCTCACAAGTACGATGAAATCATGCAATTGTTGAAAAACACATGCCAAATAAGGCGATGATTTGAATAAAATTGAATCCATCCGTTTTTCTTTTGAACTTTTAATAATTACCCTTGTTGGTCATCGGGAACCATTCCACGGCAGGCCAAACACATCAGGACTCCGCCCACAACCAAAATGGCCGACCCTATCCAACCCACAAAGAGGGCGGGGCCAAACGTGTACCTGAAAATACATATTAAAAAATCTATAATGAATTAAAGGAAATAATAGTAATTGTAGCTTTAGATGTAGGGCTGGGCAATATGGACAAATTTATATCACGATAATTATGGGGAATTTTACACAATATTGATACATATCACAATATGCTTATGAATTCAAAATACCATCTAAACAGTCTAACTGAGGGTCATTACTTGGAAGTATATGGAAATGTAAAGTATGGTATCGGACTCTCCCGGACCTTTCTCTCTGACGTTTCAAACCTCACTTGATCATTTTAAGGGCGTATCTTCTCATCGTAATTCATTTAGACTTTAAAACTGGGTATCACGGTATCTTAATTTCATGACGATACAATACCATTCAGACAATAACCAATAATATTTAATTATTGCCCAGGTCTATTTAGATGTGAACAGATTTGGATTGGATATGAACTGTGCTTACTGTGGACGAAGACCCCCACTCATCCCACCTAACCCCCCCCCTCCTCCTAAGCTGTAGCTGTCGGCGTAGGAGTTGAACCGGAAACTCTGCACGATCAGGTTAGCGAAGGCGGACACGCCGGCGATCCCACAGACACCTGAACAACAAACATCAAGAAAACATTTACTCTTCATGTCGTAGGACCCCGCTGCTGTGAAATCAACAACCAGCTTTAAAATTAGCCTCCAACAAATTATTATTTGTTGTTATTATTATTATTATTATTATTATTATTATTATTATTATTATTATTATTATTATTATTATTATTATTATTATTATTAAAACAGGAATAATAACAACAATAATGCTGATTCTAAAAGTTTTAAAAGAAGACGGTAGCGGCAGAGAATAAGACCATAACGACTGAAGGCACCATAAGACGTGTGTAACAAGAAGGGGAAAAACCTTTCCCATAGTGTGGCTAACACGAGTTAGCCTCAGCATACATGAGCGACCGCTTTAGCGGTGCCATTGCTATGGGCGAATGATAGACCATCTGTATGAATGTCTACAGTGCTTTCCTTTAGTTGCATTTAAACACACCAATCATTGTATTTCCATGAAAAGGTCATTCCTATTTTTTTGTATTTCGTATTTTGCATTTTTAGTGTTAACATTGAAGTATTATGGTACTGGTACTGGTGCTGATACTGGTGAGAGTGAGTCTTGGGTTCGTTTCATGAATCAGACTTTAGATTAATAATCTAAAGTCAACCCATCTGAAAGCTTTATCGGCTCGCGAGCACGTGTTTCTCTTCGGTGAAACAGCTCTGTAACCAAACAGCAAACAAGGCGTAACCCGTATCCCTTTCAGTTCTTGGTTTCCTGACCCGGGCTCTGTGCTGTCTCCCCCCCAGAAGTTCTGCTCTCTCACAGTAGGACTACCGGGTGGCAGATTAGTCTTGGGTTAACCGTGGACCTCTTACCCTGAGGATCTGGTCTCCCTCCTCCAGCCCCTCCTTGGCAGCGGGACTGTCCTCTAACACTCCAGCCACGAAGATGCCCACGTCGTTTCCCCCGGCCAGCCGCAGCCCCACGCTCTCGCCCTTCTTGAACTTCACCAGCTTCATGCTTGGCCTGGAACACAGATGGTCGGGTTACACATGTGTACGATAATTCGTCTGAAACGATGTATATTCGAGTCACAATGTTTCCATTGTCGCTATATTTCCCATGAGTGATACAGATTAGCATTTTGTTAGTAATCTCAAACAACTTTTCAAAAATACATATTTTAACATTTTGTTTATAATAATGAATTTGTTTATAAATAATTAACATATTGTCCAGTGGATTTGGAAAAAGGTCAGATTTTTTGCTGACCAGAGACGTGTGATATACTCAAATAGTTGCCTTCAGATGGAGAGACCTTCTTATAGGTCACCCTGTGTGTTGCTTTGAGCCAATGGGTAGAAGAGAACAACAAAAGCCGTTTCATGCCGGGAAAGGAGACGTACCGTAGGATGCTGTCGTCGTGGGCAGCGCTGGGCACCGGGGCGTCAGAGGGACTCACGGGCAGGTCTACATCCGGCTGACCAGGCTGGGCATACACCGGCTTGGGCTCTGAGGACGAGAGACACACACACAAACACAATGAAACCCATGTTCTCGATGAGAACTTGCAAGTCGCCATTTGTGTCACATTTCGCCATTGTGTTCTGCTCCCACTGAGCCTCTGGTGGCCGGCTCATCTTTTTTTCCCCACTGCGAGCGGTTTTCTAACCCCCTCTGCCTTCCTCGTGTTATGGTTTGTTGCCGTTTTTATTTTTTGCTATAGAGTTAAAAAAGCACTAAATTGAAACGGCAGGGGGGAACAAGTATGGCGGGATCAGGGGATTATGGAGAACGCTCGGAGCAAAGTGCCAAGCTCTGTTTGTTTTCCAAAGAGTCATCGGGAGTGTACTTGGTGCCCTCTGGCAGACTGGGATCAAACAGAGCCCCTAATAGACTCACAAGTACTTTACTTTACCATGTGAATTTATAAAAGAGGGTGCACCATTTACTGGCGCACATGAGTAAAAAAATAACATAAAAAGAGTGAAAGAATTCAAATAAATAAATCAAAACATAAAAACGACCATCGAGGGCGTAGATGATCACACAGAAGCCTCACACAGGCACACAGTGTCCTGGACATAAAGGTCAAACAGACAGACAGCGCGGTGCTGCTGGCTGGGGGAGCAACGTCAGAGTGCATCAACCCAAGCCGTTCGTTTTTACTCTGGGCAAACACACTGGCGCTCAGCAGCCTTCTGGAAAAGAGAGTTGCTATGGTTTGTTGTTTTTCTTCTTTAAAAAAAATAAAGAAAAGCAGAAAGAAAAAAACGGGGACTCGTTTGTTTCGCTCCAAGCGTCTCAGCAATCTCAGCCGGCTAGCTGAAATCATTTCAGCTTTTTCCGGACTATTCATAAACAGTGGTCGTAACGCACCAACATAAAGATCTTGACCCAGGCTGTCATCCAGAAAGTCAAGTACTCAAAAACTCTAAAATAGACCTGTACCTTGGAAGTATTCATGACGTGTCTCCCAACCGCCAACACGTTCAGTCACAGCTGATCCATGCATATATTCAACGTATTTAGGCGATCTAACTTGCATTACACATTCCGTTCAAAATACAGTTTTTGATTCACTCAGTGGCCACCTAAGCGTGGTCCCAAACCACCTTATGAAGAAGACTATGAAGAGAAAAGGGCGTACATGGTTGTACAGAAGCAAAACAAATGGTCAACAATGTTCTGTAACCCACAATTCACAATGATGGGTTGCGTGGCTCAGGCAGCGTCCAGGGCCTCACCTGGGAGGGGTGGAAGCTGCTTCTCCTCCCTGGCGACAGAAGACTCCATGGGCTTGGGCAAGGGGATTTCCTCGGCGATCTTCGCAGTGGAAGAAGTCTTGGACATCCTCTCATCGTCGCGACTTCTGTGACTGCAGAAGGCAAGACAAAAACATACGTTTCTATCTGGTCAACGCGTGGGTAACTGAAGTGTGTGTGCGTGTGTGCGTGTGTGTGTGTGTGTGCGTGTGTGTATGTCTTTATGCAGCTCTGAACACAACCTTGACCAGGTGAACTTGTCAAAGCCCACAGGGCTGCAGTGTGGACATGCACATGAAACAAACAAGCACACACGCACAAAAAAAAAAAAACGCCATCAAAACAACATCTTGAGACGAAGCCTTGGTCTTGAAGGTCACGCTGTGCCTCTCCTCTCTCTTTTGTTTTGTCTATTTTTAGAGTAGCTTATCTAAGGTGCCTAAGGAGGCAAGATTTCGTCCTGCAGGTGAATTTCACAGTGTGGCTCTGCATCAGGAACCGGGTAAGGGTGCCTCTTCCGACGGTCGCATAGATGACGACGTCAGACCCCTTGGCACACAATGGCCACCATTCTGACCAGGATTGTAAACAATCAAAGTTTTCTACAATCTGATAAGGTTAAATTTACACCATTAAGTATACTATTACTATTACTATTCTTACGTTGTAGGAAGGGTGCTGTGTACATCTTTTTCTTTTTACCAGCACATTTATTTTTGCAAAACGACACCATTTTCCAAAGGACTGGGCCAGATTTACACCTTGAAATGCGACCTCTACCTGAAGAGTCTGTCTAAATATCTGCCAAGTAGCCAGTGATATACAAACAAAGCAGCTGGAGAAACCTGAGAAGTTAATACACAAAGTGCCATGTCACGACAGTAGTAGTAAATATTAGAGTAAATAGTAGCGGTGACTATTCAATGTGCTAGTACAGAAGTTTTCAAAGTGTGGGGCGTAAGAGAAAAGCAGAAATGTAAACAAATTAAAATATAAGACAGATGAATAGCAATTATTTTTTTAAGGATAGGGATTATTTCAGGATTATTTAGAAACACTTTAATTTCATCATCTCAAACCATCGACCCCTCTGGGACCACAACATATGAACTTGTCTGTGCTAGTAATGTTGTCTGTAGGATCTTTGGCAAAGATCAAAAGGCATGATGTAAAGTCCATGTAATATTAATAGCTAAATAGTTCCAAGAAACCAAACCCTTAACCACAAATAAATAAATAATAAAATCCCTGCTATTTGGATCAAAAGTTTCCCAATTATTCTGTGCAATCTCAACTTTGTCACTGAACCCATTTTTCCGCATGCCTTAATGTGACTGAAGTGACCCCTGTTGCTTAACATTTTGAAATAAATATATTGTGCATCAGTCTGTTGTGAACTACAGTAACTATCGCTAATGACAAGGTCCCTTTAAAAAAACCACAAGGCCTGGTGTCATTTCCATTCATGTACCCAACATCCTCCTACGAAAGCACCAACAATGCCACAATGTGTCCTACTGCCTACACAAGCATCATCTGTCTACCAAAGAGCAGATAGCACACAGCGCTTACCTTCGGCGCCATAGACTTCCATTGTTGTCCAAAAGCACACATTGAAACGAGCCACAGAGCCGTATTGTGGTAGGGAGAAAAAAGGGGGGAGGGGGGGGTGGTGACATTGATGGAGGTGGATGGCTCTAAATTTCCTCATTGTTAAGAGACATATGGTCGCTGTGCCAACACAGCGTTTGTACCCCCAAACTACTGCTCCAAAGACCCCAACCCAGTGATTATGTGACACTACGTGCTCAGGCCAACACAAAAGGGGAGCCATCACATCATAGGCCATGTATTAAACCAGTGGTTCTCAACGGGTCTCGTCTCAGGAACCACATGTGTCATTAGGCATTGAGTCACAACCCAAAGATAAAGAAAGTACTTACCAATGTTGCAGTAATCAACAATGCCTTCATGTACTGTTAAAAACATTGAGCGAACAAAAAGCTGCAACAATTGGGGTTAAACTAAATGAAATATTAGGGCATTAAAAAAGGAATTAACATTTAAAAAATTAGCTAATTCATGGGCTTCTTCCTAAAGCTTAAGGTTTGGCATATGCTCTGCGACCCACTAGAAATATGGGTATATCTACTAAAAATACCCACTGATGCGTTCATCTCTGACCCACCAGTTGAGAACCACTGTATTAAAGGATGTACATAGTCATGTTATTCAGAACACTGATTCGTTGAGCACAAACTCAGTCAGTGGGCTAGAATAGAGCAGTGATATCTCCTTCCAAAGCCAGCCTGAGATCATGTCTTACATGGTAAATGTTAAATAATTTAACCTTATAAATGTACTACTAGTCTACAACATTACATCACGTCGCTGCATCTATGTCTAAAGAAAGATCTACCGCTACATCTACAACCTACTTTACTATTCCCACTATTAACTATTTATAGACTATAAATCTCTGTAGGAAAGGGATACAAACTCACGGGATTCTCCAACTGTCAGTTTTAAAAAAGGAACATAAACAGCATTGTAAAACAGCAAGATAAAATGTAAAAGTCCTGTCTCAAGCCAGACGACCCTTGAAGAGGTTGCCATTTTCCAGCTAGGAGGAATACTATCATTAAAAGATAAATGCATCATGTCTGGTTGTCACCCAGAAGATACAGACCACCATGAACATACAAACAGAGAAGACCCCACAGGAACACAAGCCACCATTTCAGAGGCAGTTAGATATGGAACTAAAAGATGGACCCATCTTTTAAACATAACCGTCAGCACAGTGCACTTGACTTTCTCTTCACTCCTAGGTGGTGTTGCTCTGGAAAAGAGTCCATCTTCATGTCATGTCATGTCAATTGTGTTGTTGTTGTTGTTGTTGTTGTTGTTGTTGTTGCTGCTGCTGCTTACCTGCCATTGCTGATCTGCGGTGGGGAGTGTCTGGAGTGGTCTGAGGGCTCCGACCGCCGGTCAGGGGAGCGGGAGCGGCTGCTACGGTGTCTGTCATGTGATCGATTGGAATGGTCGGACGCCAGAGAATGGATATCTGAAATGTCTGATGGAAACACGAGTTGCTGTCAACGACCTGGGCGGCGCAAGGGCACGCGCGAGAGGGGGGCGAGGAAAGGTCGACATGCATGGCGGAGGGGCCCGATCGGGGCTACACTGCGACGTATCTAAAAAGCCGCCCCTTACCGTCCCTGTCGGAGGCGTTGGCTGAAGGAATGCTGTCGTCGAGGTCAGGGATGTTGAGCAGCGTTGCCCTCTCGTCTCGCTGCACCACCATTTTTAGCTTGCCCTTTGACCTCTCTATCAGCTTTTTGGCATCTATCAAGGAGAGGTTCTCCGTCACCGTGCCATTAATCTGAGACATGCGGGAGAAAGATCGCAGTCAGCAAATTACCGGCACTCTCGGCTACATAGCACTCAATTACGGACAGAAAACAGTTACCAGCTGATTTAGTTAACAGGGATGAATAGTTATTTACAAGATGAAAATCTTTTGTATATTGTACTTTAAAAATGGCTCATTTTTGACTATTAGTCATTTAATAAAAAGATGGGAAGTAGTATTGAAAATAACTTCAGCTACCATTGATACTGAAGCAGTTTAGTGTTGATTTTATGTTAATGAACACCTGCTCTGATTGACCAATCATTATAAGGTTGGGAGGGGAGTTATTTGGTCTCTGGTGAGAAAAGATCAATAATGTGATTTAGCGAACAGGACGTCTTTTATGACCTTGGGGTGGCAGATTGCAGATAAAACCTTTTTTAAGATGTTACAACCCGTACAGACTCCTCTGATTCCCACTACTCCTTAAGAGTAAGAATTCTATGGAAATTAAATGGAAAAATGTAATCTACATATTTTACCCGCTGATGATACACCACGCCCAGGTGCTTACATAAAAGCCAATGACTAACAAGTTTGCACAACGCAGGTCCTTACAGCGTCAAGTCATCAATAGGTCACACGCAGCCATTACACAGGGGCCTTCCCCCTCCACCACCACCCCCCACTCTGGCTCACCTTCAGCACCACATCCCCCTCCTGGATGTTGCCGTCCCGGGCTGCCAGGCTCTCGGGGGAGATGTCCTTCACAAAGATGTGGCTGGCCAGGCGCAGGCCATATTCTGCTTACAAAGTGAACGACAGCAACAGAGACCATGTCAGCACAGAACCGGTGTTGCCACCACGCTCAACAGGCCCCTCGCCGCCCCTCGCCTGCAGGATTTGGCCTTCAAGAGTACCGTCTTAAGAAGATTAATTGCTCTTTGACTTGGACTTATTGGACTTTGCTTTAATTTAATTTGGACTATGGTTGGGCAGTTCCTTCATCCTGCCAAGTAAATAATCACAATTTAAGGGTCCTTGGGTCTATACTTAGCTGCGACCAAAATGTGACTGTCTTGCATATACAGGAAATTTACGAGCCAATAAATAGCGGCTGTGTTGTTTTGAGCTCCAATCGTGAATCAAACCCCAGAGTTTGTGAAGCTAACCTTCATTCTTGCGGGACTTGACGAGCGTGACCTTGGCAGGGCGCGGCGGCGGCAGGTTGTGGGCGCGGCGGTCCGAGCGCGGGGACACACTCCTCTCCCGGGAGACGCTGCGTTCGCGCTCCCGGTCCCGGCGGCTGCCGCTGCGACCGCTGCGCCGCCCGGTGGCCCCGCCCACGCCGCTGTAGGCGGCACTGTAGGCCCCGCTGCGGGCGCTGCGCGTCTCGTAGATCTCCTCGTCGTAGCTGTCCTCCTCCTCGTCGTGCTCCGACATGGTCTCCCGTTCGCCGAGCCGGCCCATGGGCACGTGCACCTTCCGCTTTCGCCTGATTGTCTGACGTGCGGCAAGACAAGAGACGCAACTTAACATCGGTTATAGATGTCTCCCCGAATACCGTCGTACACATATTTCTTCTCAACATGTAGCTCGGGAAAAAAAACAAGCACCTGTGCTCGTTTTAGGCATTGCTTTAATCCATAACATCCATAACATAACTTCCTGACTTCACATTTACCAGGGCCATAGACGCACAATAGCTTGCATGAATGTCGACGACACTTACAATTTTTGCGTTCTTCCCGCTTTTGCGAAGCTGCTGGACTGCGTAGGCGTGCTCCACGTTGTCCATGGACACGGCGTTGACCATGACCACTCTGTCATTTTCTCTGAAGGGACGGAGAGGGACGCAGATCAGCGGTCAAACCCGAGTCTCTATAGAATTGGGCATTTGAAGAGCATACCGATAACTAAGCATTGTGTCGGAAAACATGAAACCAAAATCTCACTGCAGCAGGCCTTCTGCCGGGCCTCCTTTCAGGACATCTGAGATTACGATGGAGGTCTCGCCGCTCTGAAAATGAGGGTTATCCCGACCTCCTGAGATGGCTATGCCAAAGCCAAACCCTGGTGCCTGCACAGAGACACGTGTTAGTACGGAGCATCAACATCATAGTATCAAGGGCAAGTATATAAAAGGAGTGAATTGTGGGATCTTTAATTGATGAATCTAAAAATCACTTAAATCTGAAATTATGAATGAATGGGGGGAAACGTGGCTCAGAGTTTGGATTTTGGTTAGTGCAAGACGGTATTAAAAAAAAGGCCGTTTTAACATTTTAATATCAGTATTGGAATGTAAATGAGGTGTTACTTGTGACTTTTCCACGCTCCCGACTAACGCTAAAATTAGAAACATTTTATGACGCAACCAAGCGGAGAGAGACTGTAGTAGGAGCAGTTAAAAAAAAAATTCAATACTAAATGCTTTCCAGTCGGTCTATAATAAAAAAGGAGAGGGGACAAATGTGAGCAGCGTCGCTAATCTGTGGCGGTTTATTGTGCAGCGGGTCACGAGGGCTTCTAGAGAGCGTCAGGCAGAAGGAAAAGCTCTGTGGTACTCCTCTCCTCTCATCTCATCGCGCAGTCTGACTCAACACACATTTCCTGCAGCTGTGAGCCTCAGTGGCCAAACATGAGAAATAATGTGGTGGTGGTGGGTGGTGGTGGGTGGGTGAAAGTAGGTTGAGCTGGTGATTACGGTGGTGAAGGCAGATGAAATACAGACCCTATGTAGTGTGACTGTGTGCTGTTCCCATATGACAGTCTCCTCCATTGCTGTACTCTGAAAGACAAAAAAGTGAGACACAGAAAAGGTGAGGTTGTGATTCGTCGTGGGATTTCATCGAATGAAGACTCCTCCAGTGCAACACAGGCAAGGCAGCGGTGAAGTAAATGTGATTGGATCACTGCTTCTATTCACAGACCTTCAGGTTGTTAAGGAGAAGCATCCACAGGTTTGTTAGAGGTGTTGTTCGTGCTTTAGCCAGAACTACAGGTGACTTTCAAGAATCGGGTTTCGCGATGGTCTCAAACCACTGAGTGAGGTCCCTCCCTGCTATCCTATGATTAGGCCACCGTGCTTTGTCACGGGAAAGAGTCTCTTGTTGGACAAGTGCACACATTCGCTTTCCCATGCGAAACATCAAAAGTGTCCAATTATGGAAACGAATTGGACGATCTTATGAAATTTCTTCCAGAGGAAAACAAAAGAATAGTGTGATTGATCTGACCTACTTCATTTTTATGAGTTAGCAAATGTGCGAATGGTTATCTCTGCACATTTTAATTGGTTTTCAGCATGAGCTTGTGTACTGCTCCTGGGGACATTCGCCACAACAGGGTCTGTACTATCTGAAACCTTTAGCCTTGCATTAGGACTGGAGAAAAGAGAGTTAAAGACTTTAGAGTGGAGACTTTTTTTCTCTCCCGTTGACCCTTTATAATGGCCACCTGAGGCACGAAGCATTTATTTATATATTTGCAGTTGGCTTCTGCATTGCAGCGAAAGGGAGATAAAGAATGTGCTGAGCCACGTTACACAGCCTCCACTGTTTTACTACAGTACCCAAAACCACCCAAAGCAAACATTCGATTGGAGTCACACCGTACATAATTTCGAAACCATTGAATGAAGCATTTACACAAAATGATGCGAGCGTGGCCCCTTTCCACTCACGCTGGCAATAAAGCTTCTATGTGGGCGGAGAGGTAGACAGTTTCTGAGCTTTATACGGGTACGAGCTGTCTCATAGGGCTGGCTGATGATACAATATTATATATTATTGTGTAAAATATGTATTTTTTACCACAAATATGACTAATGTCATCCCAATGAGCCTTTAAGTGGCCCGCCACACTTATAGTACATTCAATTAAATGTGGTGAACCTTGGTTTTAATGGCCTATCATTTTGATAGATTGTTTGTGTAACCAAGACCTAGTAGACACTTTTATCCACACAGAAAGAGATGAAAGGCTAGACTACGCTTTCCACATGACCTATCGCGCAGACATGTGCCGACGTGGAATCGTTAGGAGCAAGCGTTTAGCGCCTCCATACCTTTAGAGCTTTTAGAGTGTTTCCTCCTCGCTACAAGCTTCAAGGCCACTAAATAGACGGAGGAGAGACGAGTGGGATAATGATGATATGCTTGTGTGCGAGCCATGTGTGTGACAGATGAAGGAGCAGCTCCTCAAAGTTCCTCTCTTCACCATGCGCCAGGTGTGTCCCTTCCCACATCGCCCAGCCCTACCTTCTGTGTCAATTTGGCCATGCGGATCCTCACTAGCTTAGACACACTTCGCTAAACTAGCATACACTTAGTCAACTGCGTTGCAACTCTTTGGCCGTGTATTCACAGTACTACACTACAGTCCATCCACACCGTCATCTGTCATGTCAGCTCTGTCCTCTGTGCCCTACAAGCCTCCCCTTGAGCTGGTAGCACAAGGGTGACAAGACGCATCAGACATTGAACAGCCCGCCATGGATGGACTACTGCGAAATACAAGCAGGGCCGTCGTCGCATTGCTCCTTACAACCCAGATTCGGGGACATTACGCTGCAAACCTATTTATCGTGTGAGTAGATTTAAGACCTGACTGAGCAGATGACCTTAACCGGTCGAATCTGTGCTCACTTCAGGCACAAAGCTGGCCTGACACACATTCCCCTTCCCACCAATATCAAATCCTAAAGGCTTTCTGCACTGTTTGCCTCTTGATGTATTCCAAAAGCTATGATCACGTTGGGAGAATTAAGCTTAAAATGTAATGTGGCTTAATGATACATGCAATATATGCAATATGGATACAGTATGAATAAATACATCTATAATGCACTTGTGCCTTGGCTACCAATATTGGGATACATAATGTAGTCTTTATTGCTGTTAAAGCCTGCATTGCAGCACAGGGACCTAGTTTCAGATCTTCCTTGGAAATATATCATCCCATCACATCTCATCATAAATATTTGGTCAGCAGTTCCCAGCTAATGTTGAGAATGCTTTCCTAGCTCTTCTACCAAACATGGCCCCAAAGGGGACTAAGTAAGTTAAGGACTTTTGAATCTTCAGGTTCAGCGCCTATTGGTCTACTGTTTCACCTCTTGACCCTCCTTCAATGCATCATACTATAACGGTTGGTGGCCAGCGGTCTAAGAGCCAGTTGTCCCAGCTAGTTTGAGGGGACAATACGTGTCAAACTAACTTCAACTGCCTCCCACTGATCTTGGCACAGTAGCAGTCCAAGTCCAAAACTCCCCACAAGAGCACAAAAGTAAGGCGCTAGGGAGGGCTTTGAAAGGAGTCATTGGCTGGAAGAAAAAGTTTTCAGACTCTGAGCTGAAATCACTCCGGTAAGGTTTGCTCTGAGGAGACTAGGAGGTATACCGGTGTCCCCTAAAGCAGATCAGTGCTGTGGAAATGCTGATGCATAGAGCTTCGCTACATTTGCTTTGGATTTATAGGTGCTTTACCACTGAACTGGAAGGTTAATAAAATACCCATTTCAGGGACACTACATCTTTTCGTCGGCAATCATGAAGAAACTGTGGCGTCCGAACACATTTCACTTTAGGGGGTGGACTTTCTCCTCCTGTAGAACGTGTTGCCCTGGTAACAAGTGGCCTGAAATTTCCAGGCCATAGTTTAATATTTTCCCCTAATGAGGTGAAGATAAAATTAAAAAATTAGGAAAACAAAGCACCTTCTTAAGGGTATCTTACAGTTTCCATACACATTAAAGGAATGTCATCTATAGGGCTGATCTAAATACAAACTGACATGGGGAAACCATGTGCAGTAATAAAAACAACAACAACTTAAGTGTGTACCTCTCCATTTGTCCCCACGCAAAGCAACACAGAGAACGAAAGGGTTCGCTTTCAGAAGTGTCCCCCCATAAGCTCTGTCCTCGTGGCCCGTTTGTAGTCCATAGTGTCACTATCTGGTCATTGAGGAGTTCTTGTGGCACTGTTGTACATTGCCCTTTATGGCCACAGTCAACGTGTGCCAACAGAAACTCCACAGACCGGAGCCAGGGCTGGCAGCCACCATGCTACTGAAGGGACGGCACGACGGCTGGGTCATGCATGGGGGATTATAACCAGGCAACCTGGGAACCAACTCTGTCACAGATGGAGTGCGCAGCCGAGCATGGGGGATAGGAAAGGAAAGTCAAAGCCAAAACCCACCATATTTATTTATCAACATAATATTTGCAAAATGTAGTTTATAGTGATAACCACTATGTCAATTATGCCATTATTCTCATCTCAATGTTGAAACTGGCAGACATTGCTGATTTATATTCTTTAATCTATGGGGTCACAACCAAAAACAACAAAATATTCACAGGAATCCCGACCAGGCCTGACTTTAAACGCATGTAACGCATGATAAACCTTGAAATGCATTAGGATGTGAGGGGAAAAAATAACCCAATGATCCAATGTTTTTATACAGTACAGCACGACATGCTGTTAAATAATTTCAATGCCCACCAAAACATATTTCATTTAGATGTTACATTTAGCTTACTTAGTATTAGTATTTTGGTTATTTAAGAGTTACTAGGAACAATTAAGCGTATTAATCAAGAAGAGTATTAAGATAAAAAGGCCCAATCAAGCTTGCTTATGAGAAAGGAAAATTGGACTGAGGCTGAAACAATGGATATAGCTTAATAAAAGCCTGACAATTTGCCCAGGGTGTTTCGTCCTCTGATTAACAGGCTAGATTTTATGCAGTTGCATGGTTTAGGGGCAGGGCAGAATCTTATTCAATTTTGGCTGCCATGGGACAGAGCTACTAAAAATAACCCTGATTAATTCTGCCGTTGTGATGCGCTGCAACAGAGTTAAGTGAGAACTGCTGTATGAATGCAGCCTTGCGAACACAGACCAGCCTCATATTTCATTGAATGCCCTGAATTAACCGCAACATGTGACGCAACCCAGACAAAGATGCTGATGGTTCGGACACTTTCGGCTCCCTCCGTCAAATAGGAGTCCAATTATTCAAACCAACTGATTGTAAAATCTGACTTAAATCTAATTGTGGAATGAGAAAACCCTCCGCCATGCATGATTGTTCCTAAGGGAACCAAGAAGAAAGGATGTTCAGACCGAGGAATAACATTCAAAGGGGATTCGCTTAAATGCCCTGCATGTGACTGGGGGTCCCATCCAAGCACGAAGCCCACCCCAACGCACGCCACTTCAACAATGACAACAAAACATACATCTCAAAGAGAGTCTGGGACTTGAAGTCTTGGACGTAAGACTTCAAATCACAACTTGAAAACACAATGTTTCAGGTGAGCCAAGGTGATCACCGCAACAAAAATCAGGGATGACAGCAACCCCAGCTGCGAGCACGCCAAACAAGTGCGCATGCACCTCAGTGGAGACACTGGTGCCTGCGGAAGATTGTGTTGAAGTTGCATCGCAGCCAACTGTGGGACCGCACTCTACCTGGCTCGCTGGACGCCGAGCACGAAACAAGCAGAATCACATGATTGATGAGTTCAGGGATTGAAAACGATGTGCCTGGGATTGCTGACAACTGCTGAAACTCGCCTGCCTCTGGAAATAAATATTAAAATGCTGGTCGGAGGAGCAGCACGCTGTAGTACCAGAGCGAGGGGTCCCCAGGGGATAGAGTGACATTCTGCACATACGATAGGGTTTAGTCCACGACACTGCAGCTCTCCGACAGAGGACCGTAAGAGAGAGGGGTGCAGTATTGCACAACAGATCAAAGGTCAACATAGACAACATAACATGCATACATTTACAACAATTACAATTTATTACAGATTAGGAACATTACAACAACCACAAAAGACAGCATGGCTTAAATTGACCAAACGACTTCTGCCACATCACCTTCAACTTGTTGAAGTATAATTTATTTAGAGGCGGGTCATGATGGTATTACATTTACATAAAAAATGTCAAAAGGTACTTACATCAGTTTACGCTGGTCATCACAGCAGACATGTTAAAACAAAAACAAAAACAAACAAAAACCTTCCCACAACCAGAGTATGGTCACTACATCCAGTACGAGATTATATTTAGATTTAAAAATAAAAATAAATCCCGTTCACAACCGTCAGTAGATTACAGCTCTACAGTTAGAGCTGGGTACTTTTCTCCCCATTATATTCCCCCTCTCCTTCCCTTTTGGCTTCGGGAGCAGTCTTGAGGCGGAGCTATGGGGCAGCCGAGCCAAGCTCAGCGTCAGAGAGAAGAGAAGTTCACCACTACGCCATCGCCGCCCCTGTCTCCCACATGGATCTGTGCTTTCTCTCCCAACATTGTTCTCTTAATTTTTTTTTTCTCTCTCTCTCTCTCTCTCTCTCTCTCTCTCTCTCTCTCTCTCTCTCTCTCTCTCTCTCTCTCTCTCTCTCTCCCTACGCGCTCACAGGATCGAAGCAAATCCCTTCTGGTTTGGCAGCGATGTGTGTGGGATCTGCAGCACCGTTACAGCATGGGACTCCTCTGTACTAGCGAACATCCATCCGCAGTGTAAACTGCTGTATCGGATTTAACCCTGCGAGCGCCGTGGCCAACCAGAGCAGAGTCCCATCAATCCACTCTGCGTGTGGTACATTATAATAATGACCTTGCTACCCAGGTGTACTGCATTACATGCATAAATTAGGGCCCACATTTACAATTACATGGTCGTAACACGTTAGCACAGACAACACCGACAACTAGCAACACACAGAAGCAGTTGTACTGCGGCTGCGTATGAATAATGCTAGCAATGGAAAATATTGACTTGGCGAACTTGCTGTTAAGGTAGATATAAATAAGACCTGGTTCAAAAGCTGCAACCCATAGACCACAATTGTGATCTGAAATACGTGAAGTGGGCATAGAGTCAGGGGGAAATCGATCAGCCTTGTATCCCACAGTTCAGTAAGAGCATAACATGAGCTTCCATAATACGGTTAAAGACTTATTCTACTACTACTTTCTTTTATAAAATTCCTAATGATTCCTATTGATACCATCTGCAGCAACATGGGCATACAGTAGATAGTAGGTTACCACACAAATGCTATTGTATAGTCAGTGTATCATAATTGTCACAATCCATAGACTAGCAGAATTTTATGATACTGCAATTCCTTCCAACCACACACGCGCTGTTAGAGCAAGAGATGAGCTGGATGCTTAGAAGCATTCCTCTACAGCCAAGGGAGTTACAACTTGCATCAGCACCAGTATTTCAGCTCATATAATAATAATAATAATAATAATAATAATAATAATAATAATAATAATAATAATAATAATAATAATAATAATAA
>JAOPJI010000142.1:16901463-16912991 GCA_027122695.1 Merluccius productus
ATTAAAATACATTTTTTAATTTTCGTTTTTTTTTTTTTGTGTTGTTTTTTTTTTTTTTTAAATTAATATAGCTTTCCTTTTTTTTTGCTTCTGTTTCCCCCCCCCCCCCCCACGTTTACCATCCTCGATTAATAAAGTACATTTAATCTTGTGTTATATGGAAAGCCTGCGTAATGAGCTTAACGTTTTGGGATATAGCCACAATATCGACTTACGAGAATGTACACCACGACATAGAGATAATGTGTGATCCAGAATCCACGGAAACTGATGCGCCGGAAGTGGCGGGAGGCAAACACGTACATGAAGGCCAGCACAAAGAGCAGCAGGACGCCGGTCATGCCTGCAACAGCAACAACAGAGTCCTTGATGCAGAACTACAACCCGTGACATGCCCCCTGGAGGTTGTAGTTTTACTACAGCGCCAGTATGACTCATCTTTATTCCCACACATTACCTGGCACAGTTTGAAAGAACCACCATGTCCACTTCTGTGGAAGTTCAGATCTGGAAGAATAGGAAAGGAATGGTTGAATCGTTAAATGCGAATTTTATATACAGTATATATATATATATATATATATATATATATTCAAAGGAACTGTCAACGTCTATATAGATCTGTATTATTTCCAATTACCCATTGTTGGTCAACACCCTGGGGAAAAGACAGGAGAGGATGTTGAGCTCGCTGATGGAGAAGATGTAGAGGTTGACAACGTGACCCAGGCTGTGAATGACTGCGATGGACGAGGAGGAAGAGGAGGAGGAGCCAAGGTCAGGTTATGACAACACAAGCGGCACAAGGTCAACCCTACCACTGGAAACCTCCATCATGGCTGTGCTCCATCATGGCTGTGCTCCAATTAAACACACACCCAGGTGTCAGCGAGGGGGGGGGGGGGGAGAAGATCTACTACCTGTCATGACGATGGCTGTCATGGCCATGAAGCGGTGGAAGTCGATGGCGGCGTCGAACGGGATGTAGCGGTTGAGGAATGTCTCGCGGCACAGCGTGATGAGGTTGCGGCACACGGTCAGCAGCATGTAGGGGTACAGGAAGGAGATGGCGGCGGCCGAGCCGCGCGACACGATGATCCCCACCACCGACGTCTGCGGGACGCCGGTCGAGTCCACCTTCAGGGCGTAGTCTGCGCGCCGCGGCGCCAGGTGGGTCCGAATGTGGACCAAGGATAACTCAGAGTTAAAAGGGGCTAAGGTGAAGCACTATGGGGCCACAGTCCCACGCTAAGAATAGATATGCACTGCATGGTATTTTGAGACTTTGGATAAAGGCTAAATAAAGGCAAATGGACTATATCTAGATGTATTAAAAAAAGATTGTTTGTAAGCTGACACAAGGAGAGAAAAGACATAAGGCCCACTCACGGTAGCATCGCTCAATGATCACACCGGCGATGATGCCGTACACGATGAGGAAACAGATGATGTGGCGGCGGTAGTTCTCCACGAAGCGCTTAAACTCCTGTATCTTCTGCTGGATCGGGTTTCTCTTGTATTGATCTCGCCGCGGCTTCACATAGACCTTAGGGGACTGGAACACTGACCTGACAACACAATTCATATGGACTTATCAACCGACCTTTCACTTTAGCCTGATGGGTAGTCGATGATGCACCTTAAATACTCCAAAGCATATATTTAAATCAATTAGCGGCGGTATCGACCGCTGCAAAACCCCATTGCTAAAACGATACATACTTTTTCCTCTGCCGCCTGCGTAGCTCCTGTCTAACTGCCAGGTTGGTGCTGTGAAAAATATGTGGACAACATTTCAGAGTTGACAGACCCGGTGCCAGCGAACAGTCGCAATTCCTTTGCTAATTACTATTTTTAGTAATCACTGTCAGCTATGATTTATCTGGATGCGAAACATGGAGTGTGTGTGTAGTATACTCTCTGCACTGCTTGCTTACAGCTAAAGAAATACACACAAGTGTGTGTGTGTGTGTGTGTGTGTGTGTGTGTGTGTGTGTGTGTGCAATCCACGCAATCGGCTTTGCTTTTCACTTTTTTACCTGTTTGCCGGGCAGATGAAGGAGACGCGTTGCTCTCGACTGAACCGTTTCTTCCCCTGCTTCTCCATTCCTTCGCCACACACACAACATACACAGCAATGCGTGAAAGGGGGGAAATAGTTGCTCTCTCTCTCTCTCTGAAAAGGACTGATGTCATTTCACCTCACTTTACACTTTATACCGAGAACGTGACAACTAAAGAACTTGCGAGTTGAATGGGGTTTTCTTCCGGACCTTTGACGTTGAGCTCGGAGAACTGCAGCTCTTTCTCGTGGTCCCGCAGGAGGAAATGAAAGTCCTCCCAGGTGATTAGCTCCTTGTCTTCAAAGCCAGCGGCCTTCAGCATGGCCTGTATCCCATCGTCCGCCTGGCTCTTAGACAGAGCGCCGTTGGAGATTTCAATGAGCGACCTGCAGTGTACAAAGAGAGAGAGAGAGAGAGAGAGAGAGAGAGAGAGAGAGAGAGAGAGAGAGAGAGAGAGACAAAGATCTTACAACTGGTAGGTACACTGCTACTGCACAGGAAGGTCTGTTGGTACCAGACAATGTACAACGACAACAACAGCCAACGACGGGACAAACACCTGAGCATCCTGGTGAAGTCCTCCTTGGATAAGAAACCGCTTCCCCCGATGTCATGCATGGAGAACATCAGCTTGGACTTCTCCTCGGAGGATCCTACACAGACGCATAGCAGTCACCCGCGAAGAATTACACAACGGGATCCGCTCAAGCGTTCAATGTGTGTTGTTTTATTTGGGTTCATTTTACCCTTCATGAAGATAACGATGACATCCAGAAACTCCTGGAAGGACAGATAGCCGTTGCCGTCTTTGTCGGCCAGCGTGAACATGGAGTCCACAAACAGGGAGTCGGGCTTGAGGCCCAGGGCCTCCGCGAACTCGGTGGCCGCCAGCTCACACTGAAGTACCTGCCTGGTCTTCTTGCGGGCCACGCCGCTCATGTCGCCCGCGTCACGCTTCTCTATCTCCAGCACCTAGACAAGCGAAAGGGACGGGCCCGAGATTACGTTACATGTGACCACGGCGGTGTCATTAGCGATATCGCAGACGTCAGCCGGGGCTTTCCGCGAAACCCCGGTGAGGTCAACTGAAAAGGGCCGCCAATCTGTTCCTTCGGCTTGAGGTCTGACCTCAAACACACAGTGACGACAGTCCCGCGACCGAGACCAAAAAGCTTGCGCTTGTACCGCTGCCACATCGGAATAATAGAACCAGGTGGTCCCCTCTTGTTGTTGTTACCTCGGAGAACGCGTGTCGAATGAAAGTTTCCACGATCTGAGCCCGCTGTTCCCTGGTCAGCGCCTCCCCGAGAAGGTCCTTCTCCCTCAGCTGCCTCGTTCGGACCTGCCGGCCGATTTCCTCCGCCGCGGGACACAGCTGCTTCACCAGCTCGGCGCGCTTGTTCTCGTCTTCGAAGAACAACACCTGGTGTAAGCAAGGAGAGAGAATACAGGGACGATACGGAATGACCGATAATGAATCTGAATCTGATCGAAACTCAAGAATATACATATTTTAGATTTCATCCGGACGCAGCTGAGGCAATTGCGACATGAAATACACGCGAGCGTAAAACAATTACCGTCTCAATGCACACGACGACTCACCAGATCGTATTCTTTGGGTACTTTGAGCAGGAGCGCTTTATGGTGATGGTCGTTAGAGAGGAGGATGTTCAGGTTGGTCTGGCTGCCCAGGTTGAGGGAGCGGACGGCGGAGCCGGCGTGGTCAAACACCTGCACCCTCCTCTTCTCGTCGACCTCCACGCTGACGGACTGCAGGGGCTTCTTGGGGCCCAGCCACTCGTGGGCTGCAAGCCATCAGGGAGATAGAGAGAGGGAGGGAGAGAGAGAGAGAGGGAGAGAGAGAGAGAGAGAGAGAGAGGGAGAGAGAGAGAGAGGGAGAGAGAGAGAGAGAGGAGGTGGGTATAGGTTCGAACCGCTCTTCACCTGTAGGTGTACTTGAGCTGACCTAAGCAGACAAACCGCTAACCTGTGCATGAATTACATGTATGTATGCATGAAAGCATGCAAAGCAAAGAAAGAAAGAAAGAAAGAAAGAAAGAAAGAAAGAAAGAAAGAAGGTGATTTTAGGTAGCTTTAAAGTAACCAACGCTTCGTACCTGTGATTCCAGAAGGAGGCTCTTCTGTTCTCTTGACGGCCATTCTTCTCTTTTGAAACTTTCTGTACTTGGACTTACGGAAATACGCCACCATACAAGCCACAAGAAAGCTCACTGTCGGGGTGGAGTCAAAAATAATGTGCAACAAACAATGTTACCAACGAAACCGCTAAATGCAGGTAGTATTTGAAATGGCAATGGTCATTGCCGTTCATGGTCAATGCAATTGATATGGTAAAATGTATGGACTACTGACCAACAGGGAATAGGAACAAGCACACAATAAAGATGCCAAACCCGGCTTTGCTCCCGTCAAAATAGTTCATTGTGGTAAGTTGTGTGCAAGGATAAAGCTCTGAGGCCTTCACTTGTGCTGGCTGAGGACATGGGTCACCTGGGGGGGGGAGGATCACAGAGAAGCATTTTCCATCCGTTGTTTTCAATGATACACCTTTATTATTGCATTATGACATGCAAGTACACTGAAGTCTTTTCACCATCTTTCCAGAGGAATGCGTGTTGCTGCACGTCGCCGGCCTCCGCTCCCGTGACCGCAACGAGGACATCGTGGTATGTCATGTTGAGGATCGCCTGGCGTTCGGCCTTTGTGAACAAACTAAAGACAGACAAAAGGCTGGTTGGCCACTTTGCCTTCAATGGTTATAGAGGATACGAGGAAACAAATGTCAACTGCCAAAAAACGAATAATAACCATAATACCTTCAGTTCAATTCAGGGTTTAATTTGCTACGTGTTATATAAATGTGCTGCCGTTTCCAGCAGATTATTTTTATTTTTACCCATTGTGCTCGTTCTCGAACCAGAAGCGGTCTCCATCCCGGATGCGCTCAAACTGGTCCAGGATGATCCTGGAGAAGACTTTCCCTGGGCCATGGAGCGCTTCCAGCAGGCCTCCGGGGAAGAGCTCCAGTTTGGAGACGTCTCCCCCATGCAGCTCCGCAATGTCCCGAAACAACTGCAACACAGAGTACATCCTCACCTAGCGCTCGGCGGTCGCAGGGCGCGGACCAGCAGCTGCTGGGCTACACGTCCGTGCGGATCAGCGATTGTTTAAGACGTGGTGTAAATGTAGCAGTGTTTCCCAGGCAATGACATCCCTACAATAATAATAATAATAATAATAATAATAATAATAATAATAATAATAATAATAATAAAATAAAATAATAATAATAATAATTTAAAATAAATAAATAATAATAATAATAATAATAATAATAATAATAATAATAATAATAATAATAATACGACTAATAATACCTTCAAGACTGCCCATACCTGGGCTACACTGTTACACAGGGATGTCTGAGTGTGAAGGCTACCTGCGGGTTGCTGGCACTCAGCTCGGGGTTAATCTCTTCGAAGGTCTTCACGGGAGACATATCCAGGGCGCGTCTCATCTCGTTATAGGTGGGGAGGCCAAAGTCCCGGCCCCTCTGGATGGTCAGGGCCACCAGGTCCGAGCGGGTGAACCTAAGGGGGCCGTACATGTAGTCTGGCGGGGGGCGCACATCAGATTAGAACTGTGAATGCTGTGCTGCTCGGTAGGCGAGTTTGTGTAATAATGAATCGCTGATCGTGAATCAAGAAGGGCTTTTGATCGTAAATAATAAACCTCTCAGGTCCTCCACAACGACGTTGTCCATTCTCTCTGCAATCTGGGAGGCCATGCCCATGACGAGGTCATCTATGTCCCGGCCGGTCTTGATATTGACATTCTGGTTTGGTGAAATGGCGGATAAAACAAGGTAAGCAGTGTACAACCTCAGCATTACCAAATGTCAATGGAGGTCAGGGAGCCGATACTATGGAGGCTTTCAAAATAATTGCACACATATTGTAGGCATACGTGTAGTTTATACCTGTATAATATAATACCTCACCCTTATTATGGGATAAGAATTAAGAGCGGAACAGAAAACAGATGGATGGATGAATATACCTCACGCTTCCAGAAGCTGTTACAGAGACGGAGAGCCGGGGAAAGACTCCCATTCATGTTCACGATCTCTCGGAAATGGCAGGTTTTGTTTCTGAAATGTAACCGGATTTTAGGTTTTGGTTTTAAACGCAAGGCTTCTTTTGTATAATATAAACTTCATGAACCGATCAGTACCTCATATAAACACCAGATGGGACCGCGGAGATGCCTAGACGCATGGCAGCCACTTCAAACTCCGGCGAAATCCCCGGGTCAACAAACTTCTGATAACCTTTAACTTAGAGACGCAAAATAAAAGCGCACCTCGTCACACAGGAATTGTGCAAATACCCATTATCACCTACTAGGGTAGGTTCCATATGTATATATGAATGTAATCTGATATGGAGAGAATATGTGAAACCTGGCCCTAGTTCCACTTAGCCTACATCTCCTGCTGCCTTACTCAGCAGAAGCTGCACCAGAGCCTTGCCTCGCTGCTGACAAGGCACATATTTGTACAACACCGCCAGAGGTAGCTGAGCTAACAGAGGCTTGTGGTCAGCAGTCTTTCGCCCGCTCCTCCTCCTCCTCCTCCTCCCCCTCCTCCCCCCTTTTGTACCGACAAAATCCTTTCCCCTCTGCTCACTTTTATACTTAGGTAGTGTCCCGTTGATGAGGTGCACGGGCAGCCACTCGTACAGGGCGATATTCTGTGGGGAAGAAGAGCAAAGAGATGGACTTTAAACACATGCGCCGCTGATCAGTGGCTCTGTTAATGCAAATGTCTGTTGTATATATACTGTATATAAAGTCCATAGCTTCTCGACGTCTTGTATCCGTTAGTATTCGTGATGTCACTGTATTTAATATAATGTATTTGAGTGACCTGCACAGGGACTGCATGACTGCCAAACTAGCCTGACTCTGACGCATCTCTACAGAAACGTTTTTTTAACGTGCGCTGCCGTCTCCGTCCACAACGCAACCAACAAATAAAAATGAAAACGAATGAAAAATGAAAATGAATAAACAATCCGAGAACTCAAAACCCAAAACAAACATCATTATTTGCAATTGGTCATCACGCTCTTAGCGGTTCGTGATCTCTTAAACTAAACAACAATCCGCACGGGCACGACCGCCGGCAGATTGTTGACGCCACGGCATCGCCTCATCGCCGCCGCCGCCGCACACAGTGCCCATTAAAAAGCGTGGGGCTGTTTTAAGCGGGCGAGGATCAGCGCTTGAGGACCTTTCGCTGTACCTGGAATGTGGCCACCACCGTCTTCCTGGCGTGTTGGAACAGCTTTTCATCTGACCATCCGGGGTGTACATCATGCAGCCGGGAGGCCAGGTGATTGTGGTACCGAAACCAGATAATCCCCTCGGCGGCTGTGAACAAGTTCTCATTGGCCCTGGAGTTGCCCAACTCTGGACACATGAGGAGGAGGAGGAGGAGGGTTACACCACACACACACACACACACACCAAAGGGGGGGGATTCTCTAATTCAATCTACATGATAAAGTGGCACTTCGAGTACAACACACACACACACACACACACAAACACACACACGCACGTACACAAATAAAAAGATAGATTACACGATATTACATTTACAGAGACATGTCCGTGTGTCAATGTGGACGATATACAGTAACATATGATGTCATGGCGTAAATGTCGATGAAATGTTGAAGATACGCTAAGTTTCATCGTTATGGTAACGTCCTTCCACCGGTATGAGAGAGGCCTGCTGCCTGCGACCACTAATTGAATGATAATTTGGCTGTTTGTTTTCCAAAAGGGGGGGGACTGAGGAAAGGAACGGTTACAACAGGAGGAGATTCCACAGGATAATAACAAGACGCACACACACACACACACACACACGCGCGCGACACGACGACACGCTCGCAGCAAAACACAGGTTTCGCCACGGTCGCCCTCTGCGTGCCTTTTCGTCCGAGCGCGGGGGATTTGCTGCGGTGAGGCTAACAATCCGTTTACACAATAGAGAGTCATGGCACACACGTCAGAAACACGGCGACACGTATCATTGTAGGCTTGGGGCCGCGATGGGAGAGCGCGACGCGGCTGAAATCAATTGTCTTTATTGTCATCGCCGTTCTAACATCAACTCGATGACAAAGATGCTCAAAGCGAGCCATCAGCAGACTTACAGTGCGCCACAAAAACCCCTTTGGTTTTACGACGGTGCAACAGAAAAGTACACAGTGTGTGTGTGTGTGTACTTGTATTGGTTGTATTGGTCTTACCGTAGAGACCAGTGGGCCCGTGGCGGCCCGTGGACGGGTCCGGGGCGCCCCACATGAGGAAGCGGCCCACGCCCTGTCGGGGCATGTCCCACTGGGGGCCTGAGGCCAGGAGGCCCCCATTGAAGCTCCTCAGGCTGTCGGACCAGGAGGAGGAAGGGCCGTAGATGGAGCTGCCATCGATCCAAGCCGTCACCAGGTTCACCTGTAGGGTTGTTGGTATCGATCAGACGATGTAACAACCCCGACGGCGCTCGCATCGAGGTTGTCTGGTTCTGTCTGGATGGGTTTTGGTCTATTCTGAGAATGAAGTCAGTCCCTTTAGGACAAGAAAAATTGTGCTATATGTGCTTTATTTTCTGTCGAGCGTTTTCCTCTCGTGTACACTTTAATGGGCCGAGATGTTAACACAACAAGCTTAACCCTGAAGAAACCTCGGCTGCAAAATTACAACACGTTCGTAAAAAAAATAGATGTTTTTTTTAAAGACCACTATTGTTTTCAATCGTATTGGATGGTAAATGTGTTCACGAGTCCGGGGATTTGGACATGAACTCAAACAACCTGTGAAAAGACTATCTTTCTTACATCTGGCTGGATGTGTCAAGGTTGAATTATAGGTAAATGGTCTTAAATAGGTTTTGTGATTATGACAATGTCTAGAACGTGTAGCTGTTTAGAGCTGCTTAGTTAAACAGCTCTATATATATATTGTATTTGATTATTTTTGTGTAGACCACAATTGAAAAATTAGAGACAGGTGTGAATGTAGAATGGGATAAAAGTCTATTCCTGTTTAGGCTATAAGTGAACCTAGGCTAGCCAGACAGTATTGTGTATTTAATGTACTATTTAAACTGGTACTTAGTTAAAGTGGGAGTAGACAACTTTTCAACTTTTCCCACCCTAGCGTTTACAAGCTCCGTCTTGTTTGTATTTTTTTAACCAATCACACTCGTCTTGGGCGGCGCTAAGCCCGGGATGCAGCAATGGTGGCAGATGGCGGGAGGAACTAGGAGTTTGAATGGAACTAAAGTGGCAATCCTAGTTTACATAGGCCTACGGTATGCCACAGAAGCAAATTATTGTTTTCATATTTCAATTGAAGATAAAGGTGCAAGGCATGTGCTCCTCGGGGTTTACCGGTCAAAATACCTGTTTACGG
Organism: Merluccius productus; assembly: GCA_027122695.1. Lineage (NCBI taxonomy): Eukaryota > Metazoa > Chordata > Actinopteri > Gadiformes > Merlucciidae > Merluccius > Merluccius productus. Next base: position 16,911,036 of record JAOPJI010000142.1, read on the forward strand.
GGATTATTTGGACTCTGGCTGGAATCCTTATCCCACGGTCCTCTCTGGAAGGGAAGCTGGACGTCTCCGGTGCCAGTGGGGTCAAACACGGGGTCTCCCTTGGGAACGTCAATATTCATAAACTCGGGGGGGCATCCGGGCAGTCTTGAATCAAAAATCTCGAACGTCAAGTGGTAGCCTGGAAAGTTGAAATAAGCAAATCAATGTCGAAATACAATTGAAATAAACTAAAATGTGGTCATGCACTACCCATATCTGAGTTAATTAGATGAATGATACTGGTGAATAAATGCCCATAGTATAGTAATAATTGATACACGGATTAGCTGAAACATTTACCAAAAAACACAGAGAGCACAGTTTGGTTGCGTGCTGAGGGCAGACCCGACGGCCCACTTGTAAGAGCGCGGCTGAGTCTTCGAGGGTTTGGGTGTGACTGCTCTTTGATGGGCTGATAAACGCCGTCTGAGTAGTGCGCCGGCAGGAGTCTCATGAGATGTGAACCTAGAAGCAGAAACACCAGTGAGCATGGCCTATGCAGTATACAGGGCTGCAGAAACATCAGTGAGCATGGCCTCTACAGTATACAGGGCTGCAGGGACATTACAGACAGATATCTGACTGGGTCACTCACCGACCGCTCCGCGTTTAGGATATCCCAAATTGTTGTACCAGCCGTCACATCGTGGGACTTCCCAATCGGTTTTAGACTGGCCAACTGCTGATCAAACAACGCAAAAAAAAAGAAAATACAACTATTAAAAAATAACGTTGACCTGTGGTAACCAAGAAAGAAAAAGAAAAAAGAGATTCGTCCACTTACTCTGAATCACAAGTAGGCCTAACAGCAAGACCGTGACCGGGGATCTCCATGCGCTTTTACGCAGATCCATTGATGCGGAGCGACGCACTTCAGCGCGCGGTCCAGTCGCAGTCAAGAGCCGTACCTGCAGGTGGGGGGTGCAGGTTGTGTGGTTGCAAGTTGTCATTTGATTTCAGCAGTTTTAGGGGTCGCGAACACAATGTGGTGGCGGTAGGCCTAATTTAACAAAGGTAAGCGCGTTTACATTGTCTTGTACTAACATGTCTTATATGTTTTTTTTGTTTTGTTTTTAGTTTAGTTTGTTAATTAAGCAGCTTAAAAAAAATCCCTCCTTCTCATTCAATTAGATTGAGAAAAAAATAAAGAAAAGTAAATTGGAAATAGGGAAAAGGGGAATTGAACATCTTACCCCAAAAGGAGAGGATGAAAAGTATTGGCGCGCACGGACGTCCCAGAGAGCCGCAGCAGCAGCAGCGGCAGCGGCAGAGCAGCGGCAGCGGCGGCAGCAGAGTGATGCAACACTAAACACACTTGGCGTTTATCTCACCCTGCAGGTGACCTGTTGCCCATAAAGGAACTGGCATGATCTGTGGCTCGCGGCACCTCCTCCCCCAAACGGTTTCCGATCACTGCATCCTCCACCTCCTTCCTCCCAAGTGACAGTATATAAGAAGTGTTGCATATGGCCCAGCACCATTACCTCTGGCTGTCGCACTGATCCGCACACCTCTCCACTCTCAGGTGAGCAGGCGTCTGTTGTCCTGGTTTGTTCATTTTTATTTTTTGGTCAAGTGATGAGTTCGATTTTTTGTGATTTGTCGATTTTGTTGCTGCACTTTGTAGGCTATTGGGTTCAGGTGTTTAGATACAGGTGCATTATGGCATTTCAGAAGGTGTGTGTGTGTGTGTGTGTGTCTCTCTGTCTGTGTCTGTGTCTGTGCATCTGTGTGTGTGTGTGTGTGTGTGTGTGTGTGTGTGTGTGTGTGTGTCGGTGTCGGTGTGTGTGTGTGTGTGTATGTGTGTGTGCGCACGTGTCTGGGTGCGTGTGTGTGTGCGCGTAGGTCGATCTGCACGTGTCTGAGTGTGCATGTTTGTGAGTGTGTGTAAAATAGAGAGAGAAAGAGAGAGAGAGA
>JAOPJI010000142.1:16969549-16979554 GCA_027122695.1 Merluccius productus
ACCCCCGGGCGCGCGTGCGTGCCACCCCCCCCCTCTCGTCTTTTTCTGAAAAAGTTTACAAACCCCCCCCCCCCCCCCCCCCCCCCCCGTCCTTTTCCCTCGGTGACGACGATTAGTTTGACGCTATTATGACGTTTGTCGGAGTTGACGCCTACCTGGTCTCGCTGGTTCTGCAGGGAGACGTTTTCCTCGTCCACCTGCATTTTCATCTCCCTCATCTTGCGCTCCAGTTTGCGGTTGGCTTGTTGCAGGTTGTTATTGTCTCTGAGACACACAAAACAACATGAAAGGCGTTAAATATGGCATATTTTCCTTTCATAGGTCTCAAGCTAATGTTAAAGTTGCATTTTACAAGCATGTCCCATCAAGTGTGTGCGTGCGTGCGTGCGTGCGTGCGTGCATGTGTGTGTGTGTGCGTGCACGTGTGCGTGTGCGCGTGTGTGCGCCCCCCACCTCTTCTCTCCCTGCAGCCTGTCCTCCAGGTCCTGGATACGGCTGGTGAGTCTGGAGACCACAGAGTCCTGCTGGTTCACGCCCCTGACCCCCTCCAGGTGGCTCACCCTGCTCTTCAGGTCCTTGGTCTGGATGGGGGGGAGGGGGGAGACACGGACATCACTCTGTCGCTTATGATGTCCAGCGGGGTGTGTTGTCACGTACCTCGCAAGGCGGCTGGATTTTGCGAGACCGCCATCACGCGAGAATCCATCTGGCCAGGCTTCGAGTTATGCGCTTGTGAACCACAGCTGTGGTTCGGACCAATCGGCGTCCTATGAGGAGCTACCGGCGGCTAAGGGCGTGGAAAACAACAATGGCGGCTCCTAGAGAGGTGAGCCTAGATGCTGCTAGAGCATCAGTTATATCTGAACTGCAAAAAGATGTTTTCGCTTTGCCGCTACGTCATACGGTTCGTTGATCTGATTGGTAGTTAGGCAGATGGTGACGGACAGATGGTTCCTCCAATCACCTACCAAGTATTTTTGGAAGGGCCCGCCCTTTTTCCAAACAGTTTCCAAGGACAACTTCCCAGACGACCATCTGGCGCGTCAGGTTAGTTTGTCACACGCTACATACAGATTAGGGATGCGGTGGAATGACATTTCGGGGCCAAGAGCCAAAGTCTACATAAGCTACTGTATGCCGACAGCTTCGTCACTGTCGCATATAAACACACAGCCGCATCGGGACGAACGTGTTATGTTTAAATGAAACGGCGCACCAGACTCAGTTTAGTGTCGGCCATTTGTATCCGAGGGGGGGGACTTGAAAATGTGACGGGGGACACCTCACCTCTTGTATTGAGGTTTAAAACCACATTGGGTTAGTAGTACCTGTCTCTCCAGGCTCATCTTGTCACACTCCAGGTCCTGCCGGGCGGCTCGCTCCTGCTGCACTTCGGCTCTTATTTGGTCCATCTGTTTAATATGATACATATAACCACCGTTTAATATCATGTTTTATAAGCACGCCGGTAAGCCGCATAATAACAAGTCATTTAAAGCTAAACCTAAAGGGTTTCCATACGGAAGGAACCCATATTCAAGAAGGAAATTGTGTCTGGTTTGGCGTGCCACATCAGACGGAGGGATTGGAGAGCTTTCTTCTCTAATAGCACAGAGAGGCCCCGGCGAAGGGCAGGCGACTGGCTTCTATGAGCAGTTAGCGCGCTCTCTCTCTCTCTCTCCCTCTCTCCCTCCCTCCCTCCCTTTTTGTTTGTTCAGCGTACCCAAAACACTGCATCCTCTGACATTCATGCTGCGCCACTTCTTCTGCTCTTGTGAACACAGTGTCCCGGTGAAGACATGCAGGTATTTATGATAACATGTATAGAGTACAGAGTTGGTAAAGATAAAACTGCCTCGAAAAAAAAAATAATAATAATAATTTTATATATATATATATATATACATATATATATATCTCAACAAAATACAAATAAAATTAAAATAAAATTAAAAAATATATATATATATATTCAAAAAGATATATATCTAATTTTTATTACATTTTTATTTTTTTAAATTTTATTTTACAATCTGGCATGGATGAGCCAGCTCAGACGGCCTTTGAAGGCGTGCATATGATTCTAATTTTACACTGAACATTTACACTGAAACAAAACAACCGACTCCAACCCTGTGTCCGCCATGTGTGTGTGAGTGAGGTTCTAATAACGCAGGGAGAGCAGCAGCTCTGGACTGGCCTGTTCTTTGCTCTTCTCCACTCGGTCCATGAGGCGGTCCGCGCTGCTGCGCTCCTCAGCCAAGTCCTCCTCCAGCTGACCGATGCGTCTCTGAGAGATGGGGGGGGGACAATTATGTCTTACTTCAAATATGTCCTTATATTAAAAAGAGGTGGGATTTTTTTTTAAAGGTGCGCATATGATGAAAAAAAGTAATAGTTGGACTGAATAGTTGCTGAATGGCATTAATATAACATGATATATATTAATTAGGGCTGGGCTATATATCGATATGAGATATGCGATATGAGACTAGATATCATCTTAGATTTTGGATATCATAATATTGTGCATAATATTACGATATGGCATAAGTGTTGTCTTTTCCTGGTTTTAAAGTCTGCATTTCATTAAAGTGATGAAAAAACTAAGAAAATACTCCGTACTTTGTCAAGTATTTAATTCACACAAGAGTATACAAGAATAGGCTTCACCATGTGGTTATTCTATATAAAGACTTTTTATGTATCGTGATATCATGTATCGTTTGGAGATATTAAATGATCTATATCGGGATCGAAGATGTTGGCCATAATATTCATTGTATTGTACTGTATTATATTCTATATTCCCAGGTAACCTTTACCAGTGCATGTGAGGAGAGACAGGTCTGATGACTTTCTAACAGTAAACATGCTCAACCTAATGTCAACAGTGAGCTCTGACAGCTCCGTGTTGTGTCATCAGCAAGTCAAACAGGTGGTGAGACGCGTGTTTTTGCAGCTATGGCTTTTTTAGATAACGACACATGACTGCGACCGCAGTACAAATAAAACACTTCCAGGAAGCTTTGCGTTACCCACCCTTACATCATCCCAATCTAATGTGTAGCACGCTACCGACTTAACGTTCACGCCGTCGCCTGTGTGAAGCTAAGTCGCGTGAAATTGTGTGTCTACCATTATAGCTGCGTGTCCTTCAAGTTGAAAATAATGGGTGGGGTCTCTCTCTCTCTCTCTCTCTCTCTCTCTCTCTCTCTCTCTCTCTCTCTCTCTCTCTCTCTCTCTCTCTCTCTCTCTCCATAACCCCTAGTTATGGAGAGTGTTGAAGTATGTTGCTTTATGTAGAGTAGGCCTTCTGAATTACACTGTGCTAGATTAGTTCCCATTTTCTCCACATCACAAGATTACACCCTGTTGTGTTTAATTATCAGCTTGTGTGTGTGTGTGTGTGTGTGTGTGTGTCCATGCGTGCGTGGTGCGTGCCTGCATGCATGCCTGTGTGCGCTCATGCAAATGTGCGCGGGTGTGTGTGTGTATATTTCACAGACATTACCTCCATGAGTTTGACCTGTTGCTCGTGGTTCTCCAGCGTGGCCAGGTCTCTCTTCTCCAGCTCCTCCACCTTCTGCTCCAGCTGCCGGCTCCTTCCCTGGGACTCCTGCTGCTCCCTGCGGCCCTGCTGGGTGTCTTTCTCGAGAGACAGCAGCTTGGATGGAAAACACGCAGAAGACCGAAGTTTCAAAGCAATTCGGTTGAGAGGTATGAAAGCCAATATACAGGTACATGATTGGTACATTGTTAAAAGCTTTATTCTGAAACAAATATGAACTTCTATTCCCATTCATTAACACAATTTTCCTACTTCCTATGTTGGTCTTGCTTGCATTGTGAATAATATTTCATCCACTATCTTGGCAATTTTCCATCCATTCTATTCTTCGGTTCACCAAAACCTCATTTATCCATTCAAGCTTCGGCTATACAGTCGACAGGAAGTGTGCGTAAAGCCCACTTCCTGCCGGCGGCACCATTCCCCGGTGCACTGGCGGTGACTCAGAGTTGAGACTTGTAGAAGGCCGCACCTCTTCCTGTAGCTTTTTGGCAGTCAGTCTGGATTTGTCCAGCTCCAAGCCCTTCTCCTCCAGCTGTCTCCTCAGCTCGGCGAGCTCCCTCTGGCTCCGGTCCCGGGCCTCGTTCACCTGCTGCTGGAGTTTGTCCGTGGAGACCTCGCACTCGCCCATGATGTTGCTCATCTGTCCCCCCGGAAAGGATCACGCGGCGATGTGGCGAGAAGATAACATTGTCATTGTCGTGAGAGATGTGTCCCGAGAGACGGCATTGGTGTACAATGTTCTTGTTTTTTGTTTTGTTCATCTACCTCCATTATGGATTTGTGCTTATCAAACCTCTTCATGACACGGTGTTACCCTTTTCAACAAATATCTCTGTCAATGGGGATATATGTACTGATATATGTACTGTATATTCAAAGTAGGAGGAGGAGTCACTCGCCCACACAGTTTGGCGTTGAGAGCTTAAGTTCCCGTCGCTTTCATGTGATTCTTTGTGCTTCTTGAATTCTAAAACGTATTCTGATATACATTTAAATCAAACACAGTTACATAATACATGTATATATCTTATGCTCCTCTCGTTATCAATACATAACGGTGCGTTCTCTTTAAATAATCGTCGGCAGTCAGTCACTACTGGTTAGCTCACACCGAGCGGCCATCTTAACGCCGGCCCGCTCTCTCACCTTCTTCTGCAGCTGCTCCACGGTCCTGTCCTGCGTCTTCCTCTCCTCCTCCAGTTCCTGCCTGGTCCTCCACAGCTCCAGCACCTGACTCTTCTCCTCCCTGAGCTTGTCCTTCAGCTCCCGGTGCTCATGGTTGAGTTTTGTCAGCTCAATCTGCCGACGAAGCACAAAGGTTTTCTGATTAATCATTTAGTCTATATTAATGGAATAGCAGTGGCCATCACAAGTGACATCATAAGTTACTCAAGTCCAAATGTGCCAGCCAAGGTAAACCTAAGTATTCATTTTATAATGAGCCATGAATCATTAGCATTTCTGAAGCATTAAGCAGCAAATGTTTGGCATTTATACTAAATAACGAATGACTTAAACAATCGATTATCGAAGCTTGCATTCGATTCGATTTCGATGAATCGACTAATCATTGCCGCCACAATGTGGAGAATCGAGTTATCAGACGGCCGTCGAAACCACGGTAGCCCGTACCTGCACGTCTTCCAGACGAGTGATGAGGGACTGGTTGGACTGAGACATCTGATCCTCCTTCTGCCTCACTTCCGCGAGAGTGCGTTCGACCTGCTGCTTCTCTTTCTGAACGCAAGAAGAAAACGAGACAAGATGGCACACTTCTTCAGCTGACCAGACACACCTATCCGAACAGCTCAGAGTACAGAACCATGTAAGATCTTAGCGGCGTAACACCGAAGGTCTTCGCTGTGTCCCGTCTACCTCCATCTGATTGGCCCGTTGCTCCAGTTGTTTCTCCAAGGCCTTGGCGTCCTTGACGGCGCGATGAAGCTCGTCCACCTTGCTCTCCAGCTGCCGCACCTGCTCCTTCAGGTGTCCCCTCTCTTGGCTCATCTTCCTGAACTTGTCTTGGGTTTCCTCCCGTTCTTTCTCCACCTCGGCCTTGTCTTGGCCAAGCAGAGCATTGCTCTGACAACAACAAAAGGAGACGAAAACAAAGACCGGTTGACGGAGATAACAACCGGCGGCTAAAACAAAAACGTGATTTTCCATGGAATGAATGAATGTGTGTGTGGGTTCGGACACAAAAGGAACAGAAAAATCCTTTCAGTCACCTCTTTGGCCGTCTCCACCGCTCGGAGGAGCTTCTGGACCTTCTGCTGGTGTTCCTCCTTCAGACCGGTCACGCTCTGTTCGTAGCTCTCCACCTCCGCTTTGAGAGTGGCCTTCAGGTCGGCCAGCTCCTCTTCTCTCAGCTGAAGCATCTCCTCCTGCTCCTCCTGCACCCGGAGGAGCTCCTGGAAGCCGTCCCGCAGCTGGGCCATGTCCTGGAGGAGGTCCATGTACATTTACATCCGGCCGTTTAAGCAGACGACGCTTTTACTCAAACAGCGACTCGCGAGTGAGGCCGAGAACAATCAAAGCACGCAATCGAAATTATTCATCGTTATTAATGGCGTTATTATTTGTGGTCCGTCCGGCGCAAACTTAAAATTCATATCTTAAGCCGTTCCCCCCTCGATTTCAAAGTTTCATATCTATACGCGTCGAATCGGTACTCACTTTTAAAAGCACTTCCTTCTCCGTGTTGATCTCCTCCATGTCCTTGGCGTGGTCCAGCTCGTCGTGCATCTCGGAGAGCTGGTGCTGAAGGTCTTTCATCTCCGTCTTGGAGCGGTCCCGCTCGGCTTTGAGCTGGGCCGACCTGACGCGCCGCGGAAAATAATACAACTCTGTATTCTGCACACTTTTAACATGTTTTGTTCTGACGAATGCAATAGCAATGTGTTTCTATTCTATGAGATCTTACTCCTGTTTGGTGGACTGAAGGTCGGCTTCCACTTGGACCAGTCTGTCCCTGAGCTTGAAAAGCTCAAACTCGCTTTTGTTCAGCTCCTCCGTCATGTTTTTTCGATCGTTCCTGGCCTTTTCACAGGCCTTGGCTAACGTCTTTTCATTCTGCAAAACATAAAAGGGTACGTGGATAACCGACTCACACAAAGACCGACAAATCCAGTAGAACACAACAAGTTAAAGGTTCAGGTTTCTAAACATGTTTTCCTCTCGTAACGTTCGGACCGCGCCGTACCTTAATCTCCACCGTCAGCTGCTTCTTCAACTCGTCGACCTCGTACGCCAGCGCCGTGTGTTTCTCCTGCAGGTCCTTAGCCTCGGCGGTATGAGCCTACAGAGTACAAGAGTATCAAAACATGATGAAACCCTTATCGCTTAACACCGAGACCCCCCCTTTACTAAGGAGTCGGTGATAAACGGCTCACTGAGGCTTACTCTCTCCTCCTTCTCCACGAAGTCGGCCGTCTTCCATTTCAGCGCGTTCATCCTGTCCAGCACCAAGTTCACCTTCTTCTCCGTGGTGGATTCATTATCGGTCGTGCTGAAACAAAAATATAAACATACTTGCAGAGTTAAATCGCGGTCATAATACCTCCTAACAACCCCCATTAGTCTTCGCATTAGTAGTTTCCCAGGGAACGTGCGGCCGTGAATTTAAATTGGAGAAAGTAGATAGGCTTCTTTGGCACGGCCTCGCAAAGGACTAAGGAGCCGCGTTGTTGTGCAAGCAGTCAATTTCTTTCTTTGTTTTTTTTTCCCAATGTTTTTTTTCCCATCGATATTATTATTGTTGTTGTGTCCATTGTTAAGTCGGCGGCGCAGTGCTTCGCTGAAACATCTTTAGGTTATTACGGGTCTTGCTCAACGCAGCGTTCGGCGAAGACTGAAACCCATCTATCACCAATAGCGAGTGTGGAAATCGGGTCACGGTCAGAATTCCAACCCGATGCGTGTGCTGAGCTGAGCACACACAGCTGGAGGACCGGCACTTCCTTATCTGACGATATGAGATGACCATAACTTTGACCTGGCAATCAGACGGGGGGGGGGCGAATAGGGAGGCAAAAAACACTCCTCGTATTAATAAGAAATGCCCCTCACCTTCAGGTCGGGTCAACTTTATTTACCACAGTTTCAGCCCTCAAAGGGCCCATCACAGGCACACACTCGAATGAGATCTGACAGCACCTCCCCCGTCCCCTAACTCAAACCCTAATGCATTGAACGGGGAGGAGGAGGAAAAACTCCTCCGCGCACACACACACACACACACACACACACAGTGCGAATAGGCAGAGACCTTAGGAAGAGGGATTGCAGAGGAGGGCTCGCCCTTCGAGGAATGCTAGGCGTGCGGTAGGTGGCCGGTGGGCCGACATGACATTGCAAATAAACCGGTGTAAATTGTAATTTCCTCTTGTGTACGTAATTAACAATGCCACGAAGAAGAGGAAATGAGAAAACGTCGAGGAGGCGGAAGGGACAGGAGGGAGCCGTTCAAAAGCGGTCTGCTGGTGTATAAGTAATGTGTGTGTTTTTGTTCGACGCATTCCTGAAACGGGAGGCCGCGGCGGTCCTCGGCGGCCGGGAAGGACCACAGGAAGCGCCGAGCCGTCGCGGTTCCGCTCAGACGAGCTAGCAGAGACCCGGCTAAGCTAACCGGCTAGATCGTTCTCGGTCTACCGCCACCACCGCCATGTCCTGCACCGTATATATATATTCAAACGTTCGAAAAACACTCACCCATCCTTGAGGTAGAAGAACAGTATCTGTTTGGCCGTGTCTTCGTTCGAGTCCGCAGACACCTCCTGCTGTCCTTTCAGAAGATCAGGAGTGACCTGTGTTAGAAAACCAGACGGCACGTAAATACAGCCTTTGGACCTTAACACACGCGTGTACTAGTGTCGTAGTGAAACTCTTTACCTGTGCGTCTCTCTCCTGGGCTTCGGCGACATGTTTGGAGGGCGCTTGGGATTGGGGCGGGGACCTTCTTCCCGCTCCGTTAACCGCCGACCGCGGTTTGGCGGTCGGCGGGGGAGATGTCGCTGGCGACTCCTTGCCGTGGTGCGCCTGGTGCAGCTGCGTGGTGGACGAGCTCTGCTGCCTGCGGCTGGCCGCCAGCGCGCCTCGTCCCCCGCCGAGGAACCCGGTCCCCGGTTCGTCCCCGGGAGGACCGCCGTCGGCTCCGTTCTGGGTCCCGGCCCGGGCCCCCTTCAGGGAGGAGGAGGTGGTGGAGGAGAAGGAGGAGGAGGCAGACGAGGAGGCGGACGAGTCCGAGGTCTGCCTGCTGTCCACGCTGCGAGAGCGCCGCCGGTCGTCCAGGTCGATCCGGTTCCTCGGTCCGAAGCGGCCCCTCTTCTGCTGGCTGCTGTTGAAGCGGTCGATCAGCTTGCCCACCGAAGAGATGGTGTCCGTCTCCACAGAGTTCGGGGACCTGGCGGGGGCCGCTTTACCCGGGGGGGCGGCAGGTTCTCCAGGCTGATTCTCGTTCTGGTCTGGAACCGGGCCCTCGGCGGGCAATGGGATCCGGGCTTTAACGGGCAAACTGGCGGCCCGGTCTGTCTGAGCGGGAGGGGGACCCCGGTGAGGTTGACGTTGTGATGGAACGAGGAGGTTGAGGTTGTTTTTCTCAGGGTCGTACGGTTGGAGCAGCTCCGGGTGTCTCTGATAGTGAAGCGCGTTGGAGGCGGCGGCGGCGGCGGCTCGTCCCGAGTCTCTGAACGCCGGAGGCGAAGGCGAGTCCGCGAGCTGGCCTCGTCTACCGGCCGGCCCTTCATCCAGCAGTATCCTGTCGAGAGAGGCTCCCCGCCTCTGCCCGAGGTCCTCCGAGCGATGAGGCGGAACATCCCCATGGCTCTCCTGGCCGTTGCTGTTCAGGACCACGTAGGGACGACCCTTTATCCCCTGGATTTGGACCCTCACCCCGAACAGGTTGTCCGGGCTGCTCCTGGGGCGGCTGTGCGGCTGACCGTAGCCTCTCTGGACCCTGAGGTCTGGCTCCATCGGACCTCCGGCGGCTCGAGACACGAGGATGACTTTGAGGAGTGGTAGTGGTCGTAGTAGCAGTAGTAGTAGTAGTAGTAGTGGATCTGCTGAGAAACGTGTATATATTTACAATTTGAAGTAAAAAACCCCAGGGTTGTGTAAGGCGAGGCGAACGAGGAGTAGGTCTGGTCGGTTCTCATGCCAGGGCGGGAGTGACACCAGGGCCAGGGCGACTGTTTACACAACAATTGCTGTGAGGACAATGAATGACAGTTTAAAACTGACACAGCATCAGCCTCAGCGCGGATCAGCACGCATCAGCTGTGGCCAAACAATAACTTTGGTTAACACGTATTACCAACACGTCGCCACTGCCACTGCAGGGAAGCAGTGAAGACAGTGTAGACTGTGTGTGTGTGTGTGTGTGTGTGTGTGTGTGTGTGTGTGTGTGTGTGTGTGTGTGTGTGTGTGTGTGTGTG
>JAOPJI010000142.1:16997296-17010181 GCA_027122695.1 Merluccius productus
CCCCCCCCCCCCCCCCCCCCCCCCCCCCCCCCCCCCCCCCCCCCCCCCCCCCCCCCCCGACACACACACACACACACGGAAAGAGACACACATATAGACACACACACACACACAGTGTCCTCTGCTAGCCGTATCCTATAATTAGCGTAGCATCGGAGTGGCTGAGGAAGACAGTGTGTGTGTCTGTCTGTGTGTAGTGTGTGTGTGTCTGTCTGTGTGTAGTGTGTGCGTGTGTGTAGTGTGTGCGTGTGTGTGTGTGTGTAGCACAAAGCGGAGACGCGGCGGAGGATCGCTTATGACGGGATAATAATCGTGTGTTTACGACGACGTATACGTCGCCCGCCGCGTAGCGCGAGATGTACGGTGTGTGTGTGTGTGTGTCGTGTTGTGTGTGTGTGTGTGTGTGTGTGTGTGTGTGTGTTGTTTTTCCGGGGAGGAGTACGCTAGCCGCCGCCACGGAGGCCGTGATGTCCAGGATGACACTGGACGGCGGCGGCGATGCTGAGGCTCCGCGTGCGTGACAGGTGTCACGCCGCACGCGCCCCCTGCGCCGCGCCACGCGCCGCCCGGTGCGCCGGCCTAGAGGGCGACCTGTCGATAGAGCAGGCGGCCACCATTTTTTTAATGTATTATTATTCATTTATATATATATATTTATATATATATAAATGAATAATAATACATTTAAAACATTTAAAAAATATTAAATATATATATATATATGTCAGTGTGTGACAAGTCATCGTCGTTTTAGCCTGCATGCATAGTACACCACACTACACTACTTCACACACACTACACTACACTACACTACACACACACTACACTACACTACTACACACACACTACACTACACTACTACACACACTACACTACACTACTACACACACTACACTACACTACACTACACACACACTACACTACACTACTACACACACACTACACTACACTACTACACCACACACTACACTAACACTACACGACACACATACTACACACTACACTACTACACCACACACACACACACACTACACACACACACACTACACACACACACACACTACACACATACACTACACACACCAACTACACACACACACACTACAGTACTACACCACACACACACACTACACACACACACACACACTATACTACACACACACACACTATACTACACACACACACAGGCATGCAGGAGGATGGAGGATGTTCAGGTTAAAAATGAAGGCAGTGGTGAAAAACGGTTGCATATATATATATATATGCATGAATGTTTTATTGGATACATCTAATTGTTTTTTTGTTGTTGTTTTTTTGTAGCAAATCTGTACAATCAAAAGTGGACAACATACTGGTGAGTACATGTTATGCGTTGACTCACCTAGTGTCAGCTGTGGACCTATGTATGTGTGTGGGCCCCTTTTAATGTGCTCGTACCATTTCTACGTCTCTGTGACACACAGTGATACAATACACAGACACAGTGACAGTGTGTCTGTGTATCACATGCACATGGCCTACAAGTCACAGCTTGCGTTGCGTGCCCATCCTAATGTAGGTGTGGGCCTACCTGATGCCAAGCCAAATTATTTAAGGATAGGCCTAAGGTACTACAAATGACCTAATTCTGCACAACATTTCAATGAATTATTACAAATGGATGGATAACTTGGGCAATTAATGGGATTAATTAGATATCTAGACCAATATATTCATCCATTCATTTATTCAGTGCTTGATGCTTGACGGATTTACCCTCATGTATAAATATTGGTTCCCGTAGCAACAAAGAGGCAAATGGTGAGATGAATGCCTTCTTGAAAACATCGTAAAAAAAAAAAAATAGTACAGAAAAATAGGGTGGAGTCATTAACACAAAAAGCAAAAATGAAATCATTACCTTTTGATTACATTGGCCTGTTATACCAAATAAAGAGGAGCAGTGTAAAGAGTGTGAATGGTAAGAGAAAGATAATGGGATAAATTGTTATATTCTGTCTACAGGTATGCTAATTGTACTTGTAATCATAATTGTTAATTTCTTTACTCACCTCCAATCCTGACTGCTGCTTGTGTGAATGGAGACATATTTATTCTGGACATTGTAGAAGTTTATTGGAAGAATATAACTAATATATTATATTATAAATATATCTAAATATACTATAAAGATTAGTTAACCTGGCCAATTTTATCTATCTGAAGTCGAAGTTCGTGTGCAAAATCAGTGATGCTACAATCCATCAACCACAAGTACTACTTCCTCCTTAAAAAACAATTACAAAATAAAGAAATGCATTTAACATGAATAAATGATGGGGAGTAAACAAGCATCTACAAAACAACAAAAACCTAAATTTAAATATAACGCACAGACATTAAACCACAAGTTGACCGTATTAAACCCTAAACCTATTAACTTTGCCCTTAACCTGTAAATTAAGTTTGCATTAACTCACATCAGAAACAAGGATAGCGTTTACTTGGTGGCGCGTTCGGAGATCACCTGGTCACACCCTCTGGAGACGTTGGACCGGCGTTGTTGTTGGTTCACTTGGCGGGTCTCCTGGACCGCTCCAGTCCCAGAGGCGGTCACGTTGGTCCGGTGCTGTTTGGATCAGTTCGATCAGGCTTGCGAGTGTTAGCCGCCCGAACCGAACTGAGTCGTGTCTTGGCACGAACAGGAACGTGGAATAATCGTCTCCGGGAAACTAAACTTTCAAACTTTCAAACTAAATGAACTTCATTGTCAGACAGTTTCAGTCGATGAGTCGATTCACTTCTAGCGAGCTCTCTAAAAGTGACCTAAACAGTAGACTTATAACCTCACTTAAACATGGTTTTAACTGAACGTAGATTTGTGTGCGTTTACGCATGGCCTGAACTTTAGAGATATTTCTGATGCTACGCGGACGAGATGTCTCTCTTTCTGGCAGGAGTCTTAGGAGTTCAAAGAGCACAAGCTCAAAGAACTCAAAAGAGCAATGACTCAAGGATAATCTTTTCAAAGAGAGCTACAAGACAATTACAAGAGGATGAGACAATGGTTGTCTCTAACTTTGAGAGTATTTTGTGTCATCTGATTGGGCCTAAAGATGAGACGCCACCTTGTTCACCACCGCGAGTTTATTACTAGCTGGACATACCGTCACAGGCCTTATTCTCCTTCTCCGGAGATTTCCCCAGATAATAAAGAATTGACATCTCAAACATTAAACTAGATCAGATATCAGGATAAGAGATTATTTAATTGAAAATCAACTTTAACTTTAACTGATATAAAACAGCCATTATAATAACACATTTACTGATGAGATTAAATGACCTGCAAACTAAATTGTTAACATGTTTAAACTGTAGTTCACACATGTGACAAACACCAATCTTGAATAAAGTAACAAAGTCAGATCAATGTAAATAAGGGCAAATACAAAATCTATGAATCAACAAAAGAGTGTGTGACCACGTGGATGAACACAATAAAAATCACTTCTACTCAAACAATAAACATGCATTCAATAAATTGATGACATTATCACAATATGTGATTGCGGAATACACTTATAAAGCATGCGTTAACTGAACTTTGAC
The DNA here is from genome assembly GCA_027122695.1 of Merluccius productus. Classification (NCBI taxonomy): domain Eukaryota; kingdom Metazoa; phylum Chordata; class Actinopteri; order Gadiformes; family Merlucciidae; genus Merluccius; species Merluccius productus. The sequence goes on from JAOPJI010000142.1 coordinate 17,000,888, forward strand.
TTTAAACGTAATGAATAAAAACATGGAAGTAGAGTAGAGAGAGAGAGAGAAAGAGAGAGAGAGAGAGAAGGACAAAGAGGGAGTGTGGGGCTTCCACACATGTTCCCTATGATGGTCACAGGACTGTTTTATGACCCCCACTATAGCTGGGAGGGGAGAGCGAGAGGAAGAGAGACAAAGCGGATGTACAGAACGAAATAGAGGCACTTTAGTTGCTGAAATAGGATTCCAAGAGACATTTCATGCGGGTTTGGCGCATTCCCTTTTTATTCATGTCTTTACACAGTCCAAGACAAGTTGTGGTTGCTCATCATCATGAGGATGACTTTGGGAGAGTGTGCATCTCAGGAATGCATGGAAGAGGGGCCTGGAAGATTACCCTGTCCCACATTGTGTATGGCTAGACTCATCAGGTGGTAAAAATGTCCCGAGTGTGTCTTGCTGTTTAATGAACAGCGCTGGGGTCCATTTGGTCAGTGTAGTGAACAAGGTTCATCATAGAAACGGCAGGAAGTGGGTGAGGATATGCTGTGGAGCGTTAGGTGGGATAAATCACTTATCAGCCCAGCTCAGTCAATGACCCTGGACTAAAGTGTGTAATCCAAAGCAGCACAGCCTGGTACGGCTACAATAGCATAATAATGATTTAGTAATGTATTATTCATTTTATATTGTTTAAGGAAGCTCCATTGTGTTGTCTCTTGATGACTTGTTTTATTAAAATCATTTTTAGCATATTTTTATGTTGCTCGATTAGGATATTTATTAATGTGACTTTTTATTTACTTATCATGAAATATATATTGAAATATTCATCTTGAAATTTTCATCTTCTCATTTACAGCAAGATGTTGAGAAGTTTACAGACATCGAAAAACTCTACCTCTACCTCAAGTTGCCTTCTGGTCCCGGCAACGGCAATGACAAAAGGTATTGTTTATTGTTTTGAGCACCCATAAATAGTTGAGAATCCACATTGTGTATTGTTTTAAGTTTGGTCATACACACTGGTATGTCACATACTGGCCCCATTCCCTCACCAAATTGTCATAATTATTGTCTTTCATTTTGTGCTACATAAGCAAGAATTAGCTACTGAATGTACACTTCTAATGAGAATTTGGATGATTTTGGTTTTATTTGCCTTTATCCACTTGTCCATGCTGTCATTGAGAAGTCTCTTGCTATATTATTGGTTCAGCCATTCAAAAAGACCATTTTTTTGTCCTGTTCACTTAATCCGAGGGGTCCAGGCACCCATTTCAGCAACACGCTTGGTTCGTATGATGACATTAACATATTACTGGTAGATACCTGCTATACTCGGTTGTTTTGTCTTTTTCGTTTGTTTCCCCATATCTTTTCATCCCCTCAACCCCCCCCCCCCCAATACTGCACAGTAGGACTGAGAATCAGAGGGGGTGCTCCACTCCTGGATTATGGTACAAAACATTTCAATTTTAAAATGACAAAAGAAATCACCCATACAAGTCTGTGTCTTGTTCCACTTATATATATATACTGTATGTATGTATCCGTATCTCTCTCTGTCTCTCTCTCTCTCTGTCGCTCTCTCTCTCTGTCTCTCTACCGATTCCTGCACCGCTGTAGTGATCAGAATTCCATGTCGTCGGGCCGTACACAACAAATGTATGCATTCAACTGGATACGGAATCACCTAGAAGAGCACCCTGAGACGTCCCTGCCAAAGCAAGAGGTGTATGACGAATACAAGTAAGTGTACAGTATCCTAGATACCGTTATACTAGATCATACTAGAGCTGGGTCACACTGAGTCAGAGGAAGGGCTGCAATGAGTAGTTGATGAATCCATTAGTCGATCGGCAGAAGATTAATCGAATCAAATATTTATGATCAATTTATCGTTTAGGTCATTTATCAACTATAACTACCAAACATTTGTTGCTTGATGCAGCAGAAATTCAAATATTTGGTTCATGGATCATTATAAAATGAATACTTTTGTTTTGCTTGGCTGCTTGTCAGATAAAGCAAGCAAATGTAAGAGATCACTTTGGACTTTGGACATCACAAGTTTAGTAACTTGTGATGGCATTTGCTATTATTTATAGTCATTTTCTAGACGAAATGATTAACCCAAAACATTATTGTTCGATTAATCGACTATGAAAATAATAATAGTTAGGTGCAGCCCTACTAGATACCATTATACTAGATAATACTACAGCTGGGTCATACTGAGACAGGTGCATCATTTCAGGATCAAATCTGTAAGCTACTGTTGTCAAGTTAGCTTGTTATTAAGCTTGTTATTATGCTTAAACTAATGTTAACAATGTCGACCCTGTATGATGTTATTGAGGGATACAGAACCGACTAGTTAATTGGGTTGAGGTTTTAGTGAAGAATATTGGCCAAGGTACAATTTGAATGTCTGGTAATTGAGTAAGAAAGTCATTTTATCAAAAGAAACAACTAACACGGCTCACGCAGTATTCTTGCAACACCTTTGCAGCATGAATGGCTGTAAATGTCTGCCTTAGTAGGTAGGCTGATGGCTATTAAAGCATAATGAAGTGCACACCTATGTGACAACCTTTGTTAGAGAAAGGAATACTTTTGATTTAGTTGAAACAGTGAACTTCGTCTCCATTCCCTGTCTTTCTTGCACTGTCAAAAAGCTAAAACTATATGGCTACCGTATAAAGTTATATCAGAGATACAGAGATACCATTTGTTTTATGTATACTGGGTTATGTGATGATGCAACTCCTATAATGCCTTCTATCCTTGTATCATAATTGCAGAAGTTATTGTGACAATCTTGGCTACAATCCACTGAGTGCAGCAGACTTTGGAAAGATCATGAAGAATGTCTTTCCCAACATGAAGGCACGTCGACTGGGCATGAGAGGAAAATCCAAATATCCTTTAATAGTGATGACCTGTCACTAGATTCAATAAGATTTCATTAATATTCTAGCTTTACCTGGCATCTACATAAGCTGAATGTTTTCTCCTTTTTTGTTCACGCAGTTATAGGTACGATTGTAGCGTTGGTGTAGTGGTAGAACTTTATGTTGTAAATAATGTTGTCCATCATAAGGGATTAGTATTATTAACTTAATTATTACTTAAGCCTAATGGAAATGTGATGGTCTTAAGTTGTTCTCAAAATGACTACTTGGCTTCTAAAAATATGACTGGAACCATACACATACAGCACACTCACACATATCAGTTACAGTCAAGTTGTCAAGTAGTCTTTTGAATCAACTGCCCACTTTGTCAAGAGCAGTGGGCTGTGAACCCTTCCTAGCAGTTTCTATATGGTTTTGCTCAGAACGAAGGTAGCTAAGCTAAACGAGAGACAGACAAGCACCTCTCCTGAGCTCATACATTTTACCACGTTTATACCGCTTTTGTAAAAAAAAAGTCTTCTGATGAATCTCATATACAGTCTTATATACAGCGCCCACGATACAATGTTGTATATTATTCAGCATGTATTGTGTCCCTGTCAGTGTGGAGCATGAGCAGAGATTGAGCGTAACGGATGGGACTTTGAGCAAGGGGTCCTTGGAGAAAACCTGATCTGAAGCCATGTGGTGAACATTACCCACTGTCTCTGGTTGCACACCCGGGCCCACTGAAAGAGTGTTAACCTTAACTCCTTCTCACATACTGTTATAGCGGGTTGAGGAAGAAAGCTTTTGTTCACATGCCGTCTCTACCAAATCTGGACCTGCAGAAATCTGGCGATGGGGTAAGTGTCCCCATGCATTAACCTCAAAACCTAGAGAGCCATAGAGCAGATACGATGGCGAGATATCAGGTTCTTCTTATCTTAGGGTGCTTTCACACCTGAGGTGTTTGGTCCGGTTTAATCGAAACCTGGAGCGTTTTGACCGATAGTACAGTTCAGTTGGGGCGGTGTGAACACTCATTCGAACTCTGGTCCGCTTGAAAACGGGGGTCTCGGTCCACTTCAAAGTGAACTCTGGTTCGGTTCGATTTAGGTGTGAACGTGATCCGACCCAACTATAGGAGGCGAACCAAAAATCAATGGATTGACATTGACAAAACAATAAACATATTCAGCCAGGTATACGTGAACTTTTCCTCGATTAAAATGAGTCGTGGTCGGACGAGGTGCAGTCAGGAGGTGAAAGCACTCAGATATGGTCGGACGACTATATAAAGCAATTGCTTGTGGTCACTCACAAAACCACTGACATGTTTAGATTATTCAGTGACCGAATGGTGGACATTTTTAGTTGGTTATTTTTAATTTGTAAGAACTCTAAATTAAAAAACCAGAGGCCGCACAATGTTGATGTTGCTCCAGAGTTTCTCTCTGATTTTCTGTCCCAAGAGACGAGCAACCCGTTCAGCGGCATGACGTGTGTTTAACTTGTTTGGTTCGCTTGACAAAGTCCTTTGTGAACGCTAACCGAACCAAATGAAAAATGCAACAAAGTAACAACAACTTCACCACTGAACCGGACCAAATCTTCTGAATTGAGGTGTGAAAACGACCTAATGTGATTTTGGTTCCTGTCTGTGGTTCTTGTCCCTGGTGGTCGCCCAGTGTGAGCTGATGGAGCCCATGGGTCAGTCTCCGAGCGCAGAGGATGAAATGCGATCGGCGGCCTGCGGTCTGGTGTGTGAGTGGGCCCAGAAGGTTCTGAGCAGGCAGTTTGACCACGTGGAGGACCTGGCCCGCTTCCTGCTGAACAGCCACTACATCGGCACCAAGTCCATGGCGGCCCTCACTGTTATGACTGGAACGCCCACAGGTAAAGGATTCGTTCTCAGTTCATTCATAATACATTGGTATATATCATATTATTATTATTTGTATTATTATTCTATAAACTAGACACATCTGAGATTAATGGTCAAGGTTGTTGTTTTTTTTCGTTATTGTTGTCTTTATCTTTCAAAAAATGTTACCAATTACCACCCAGCCAAACCTTTTTATAACAATATTATTGAGACGAAAAAAAAGTTACATTTCTTTAGCATGCCAACTGTGATAAACATAAATTACCTAACCCCTGCCTTTAAAAAAATAAAAATAAACTTTCAAATGGAACTTCAAATGGACTGAAATACTGCAGTTAAAACAAAAAATGTCTTCAACTCTCTCTTCCCAGGTATGAAGACGCCGACTCCCTCGGCCTTCGTGCCCACGGCCGAGGCCAACTCTTTCCAGCCCCAGGTGAAGACCCTGCCCTCCCCCTCAGTGGACGCCAAGCAGCAGCTGCAGCGCAAGATCCAGAAGAAGCAGCAGGAGCAGAAGCTCCACTCGCCCCTGCCCAGCGACAACCAGGTCAAGCGGGAGGAGGTCAGCACCCCCGGCCCGACCATCCCCACCGGCAGCCCCGCTCTCCTCTCCCCTCAGCCCACCATCGGCATCGTGGTAGCAGCCGTCCCCAGTCCCATCACGGTACAGGGATTTGTAAGAACCGATATACCCAGCCTTTTATACCCAACATTTTGTAGTCTAGTATAAAGGTGCTGAGAAATCGGACTAATTTGTGATGTCATCTCCTCACGAACCTCCCCTCCAGGTACAGAGAAACAGACAGCCCATGACCTCTCCCAGCCCAGTGGGGAGCGCCGAGGGGAAGGTTATGCCGGTCAATTTCCAAGTGGTCACGCAGTCCATCAAGCAGTCTCCCAAAACTCAGCAGAGCATCTCGGCCAGCCCCGTGGGCGACCGTCTGGCGAGGCACCGGTACGCACAAATCCTCCCCAAACCCTCCGCCACCAGTGCCATCACGCTGCGCTCGCCGCCCACCCTGCTCATCACCAACAGCCCCATCAAGACCGTGATGCCCCAGCCCCACGTGAGCTCGGTTAACGTGGTGAAAATGACGGCGATATCGCTGGCGCCCAGCGGCGGCGGCGGTGGCGGTGCCGGTAACAGCGGCGCGACCCTGCGGCCCGCCTCCACCGGCATGACCGTCACTTCCGTCTCGGAAGATCCCCACCAGATACGGTGCCCCACCCCGCTCACGCCCCACTCTCCGGTCATCAGGCCCAGTGCGCCGGCGCCCGCCCTCACCCTCCACGGCGACGCCAAAGCGATGTCCGAGGCCGGCGACCCAGGCCCCTCTGCCGGGGGGGGCAGGACGGAGGACAGAGTGGCCAAGTTCAGAGCTGCCAGCGAACCCAGCTTCTTCGTGAAGTTCTCGCCCATACCGGACAAAGGGGCCAGGACCAAAAGCGACTCCCAGTCTCCTCCCACCCCCGTAGCTGTGGCTGGGACCCAGGACAGCAATAACAGTACCTGTCTTGACAGTACTTTGTACCTGACTGTTGATAAGCAGAATGCCAACGGCAGCATGCCTCCAAATGGCCCCTCGGCTGTTACCCCGTCACCCAAGGACTTCTGCTCGGACGCCAAGGGCCCCAGGAAGCGCATGGGCCCCGGTGTGGACGCCCACGTCATCCCCGTCAAGAGGGTGTTCATCTCCCAGCAGCCGCTAGCCTTCGTTGACAATCCCAAACCCGGACTCAGCCGGCCGGTGGTCAAGAGGATCCCCAGAGCGGGAGGCGCTGCCGCCAGGCCAGAGAGCGCCCCCTGCAAAGTGACTGTGAAGCAGATCTCCGTGGGCCCCGCGCAGGTCCTTGCACTCTCCGACTCGCCCATCACACACACCGAGGGCTCCCGGACTCTTGTGAAACCCCAGGCCTTGCTGGTGAAACGCGAGGACCGCGCCGTCTGTGGTGGCGTCGGGGCGGGGGCGGCGGCGGCGGCGCCCGGGAACAGCGCTGCAGATCAGGCACTGTTGCAGCAGATCGCCGCAGCGGACCCTCACCTCATACCGGCCAACTCAGGAGCACGCGAGGCCTCTGTCCTAGGTGACCTAAAGAGCACAATGTGGGAGGAGGGACAGCTGGAGGAGCTGCAGAAACAGGCGTTCGCTCAGCAGATACCAGCCGAACACAACCAAGCCCAGGCTGACCAACTGGCCATGATCAGCCAGGCCAGCGAGGCCTCTGGCCAGCTCGCGCTCTCGCAGGAGATGGTGGATTTCTCGGGCTCCCAGCCCAGCATGGACTACTTCCCCTTCAACGATGACGACATGACCCAGGACAGCATCGTGGAGGAGCTGGTGCAGATGGAGGAGCAGATGAAGCTGAAAGGCCTGCAGCCGCTGTTCAGCACCTGCGTGGACATGTCGCTGCAGGGCCAGTCCGCCGGCACGCCGGCCTCCATCCTCAACGCCCACCAGACGGGCCCCGCCTTCTTCCACTCGGCCCACAGCAGCACCACCCCCGTGCAGACCCCCACGCCCACCCCTACTCCCACGCCCACGCCCACCCCGACCTCCGAGGTGACGCTCGGGCACAGCATGGCCCGGGAGAGCCCGTGCTCCCGCATGGCCGTCGTCACCCCGGTGGACGGCGCCATGGGTCGCCACACGCCCATCAGCACGCCGCTGTCCAACTGCAGCAGCAGCGTGCCCCCCAGCCCGGTGGAGTGCAGGAACCCCTTCGCCTTCACCCCCATTAACTCCAGTATGACGGGCTACCATGACGCCAGCGTCGTCTCCAGTAGCCCCGTCAAGCCCATGCAGCGGCCCATGGCCACGCATCCGGACAAGGCCAAACTCGATTGGATCAACAACCGCTACAACAGCAGCAACAGCGGCGGGCCCCTGTCCAACCAAAGCATCGGCATCCTGCCCAGCTACCAGGACCTGGTGGACGACCAGTTCCGCAAGCCTCACGCCTTCGCGATCCCCGGACAGTCTTTTCAGGCCCAGTCGAGACAGGACGCTCACTTCGGCCGCCTGACCCCCATCTCTCCGGTGCAGCAGCCGCAGGTCACCAACGTAACCACGCCGACGAAGCAGGAGAGCTTCGCGGTGCCCGCCCCGCTGGACAACAAGGCCGCCGCGTCGTCCGGCTCCAGCACTTTCCGTTGTCGCAGCGTCAGCCCGGCGGTGCGCCAGAGGAACTTCAGCGGCAACACCGCGGCGCCCGCCGGCACCGTCGCCGCCGCCGCCGCCACCGCCGTTACCACCACCACCCGCGCCGTCATCTCCCCGTTCAACGCCGCCATCACCTCCGAGATGCTCAGCATCCTGTCCAACACGCAGGCGGTGGGCTCGGTGCACAGCATGGTCCAGCGCAGCCAATCGGTGCCGCTGAACATCATGATGCAGAGCGAGATGCTGCCGTCGCAGGGCCAAAGCAACACCGCCAAGATCACCAGCGTCCTCCTGAGCAAGATGGACTCGGACGGGGACGACGCGGTGCGCGGCCTGGGCATCAACAACCTCCCCTCCAACTACACGGCTCGCATGAACCTCACCCAGATCCTCGAGACCACGCCCGCCTTCGCCGGAGGCGCCGCCCATCAAGCCCAGCTGCCGGTCAACTCCAGTCCCGCCGCCTTCGAGCTCCAGCACGGCTACCTCGCCAGCGGCCCCGCGGAGCACGTGGGCTTCCCGGGCGACGACCCGGCCCAAGCACAACCGGGCCCCAGCGAGCAGGACCAGCAGCTGCAGCAGCAGGAGGCCGCGGTGCACACGCAGGCCCGGCTCCTCCGTCAGAGCGCCCAGCAGCAGGAAGTGGCGGTGGCCGCGGCGGCCGCAGCGGCCGCGGCGGAGGAAGAGCAGCAACAGCTGGACTTCAACAACACCGTCAAGGACCTGCTGGGCGACGACGGCCTGAACCCCAGCTCCCAGCTGGTGGGTCAGGTGGCCTCGGAGCTGAACGCCGTGGCGTCGGACTTCTCCAGCGACATCAGACTGACCTCAGATCTGTCCAGTAGCATCACTGACCTTAACACCTTGGACACCAACCTGCTGTTTGACCCTAATCAGCCGCAGGAACAATATGAAGACTCGACACTGGAAGAGCTGAAGAACGACCCACTTTTTCAGCAGATATGCAGTGACCCTGTGAACTCTGGCTTCGACTGGCTGGAAAGCAAAGACCAGCCAACCACAGTTGAGATGCTGGGCTAATTAAGTCTCGAAACTCTCTTTGGGTTTCCCGTTCCCTCGTCGTTCGTTTGGTGTGTTCGTTGTATATGTGTTTTTATACTATAGTTTGTTTGGGATTTGTCTGGACTTTGCCATTTGTCCTGTTTAAAGTGCCAGGCTTACCAGAAAATCTCTCCTACTGATCTTTACAGCATTTCTTACCTTTACTTTTTGTCACCCTGAATAGCAGTCTTTACCACTTCTGTGTGTGTGTGTGTGTGTGCGTGTGTGCGTGTGTGTGTGTGTGTGTGTGTACGTGTGTGTTTCTCTCTCTCTCTCTCTCTCTCTCTCTCTCTCTCTCTCT
>JAOPJI010000142.1:17018802-17033085 GCA_027122695.1 Merluccius productus
TCCATCTCACCACTTCTCAGATGACTCACCTCACTTCAATTCCATTCAATTCAAAAGGGCTTTATTGGCTTGGGACGGGTTATATTTACAACTGTGTATTGGAATTAATTTCTGCATATTATTAACCACAGTATATTATATTCTATATATAATGTATCATAAGTGTACTATAACACCTGCCTGGCTGTATGATGTGATCTTACAGGACACTGGCACAATTGAAATCCCCAGTCTAAGTCTTCCAACATAATGTTTTAGGCAGATGAAATGCCTTCTTTGTGCTGAGAGAGAGAGTGAATCGATTAGTATTTACCTATGACAATGCATCATCCTCTGTCATTCCTCCATTGATCCATTGATTGGACCAGCTGGTCACTATTGGTCCTCATCGATCTGCTCCCCAAAGGCAAGATCATGGTGCTTGGAGATGATCAATGGCTTCCACACACAATCACTTAACACACACTCAGGGCTTTGAACACATAACACGCCAGTATTTACCCAGAGACTAAAAAACACAAAAGTTTCCAAGTGCATGCGTAGATTTATCATAGAATCCGATTCTCGTTCTTGAACTTAAACTTCAGCAGACCCGTCCCTCCTTGGGGTCTCTGTAGAGTTTGCCCCGCAAGAGGGGTTCATCGATCCAACTTGAGGGTCGCGGCGGGTTATGTATCACAGGATATAACCAAATAATACAAATCTGATTTTGTTTTGAATTTTGATTTTTTTTTTTTTGTCCACAGGTATCTCCGAATTTCTCACGCATCCTGTGCCTACGGTGGTCTCGGAGAGCGGGGTGGCGCGGTTCTGGTGCGCCGTCGCTGCTAGCCCTCCGGCCACCATCACCTGGGAGCTCAATCAAAGCACATTACCCCTGGAGACTGACCGGTAGGGACCCAACCAGACCGCTGCCCTTTCCATATTATAACAAGAATCTTATATGTGTCCATTTATTATTATATGTGTGCTTTTAGTCTCGGCTACATGCGTTGCTGTGTTGTTATAATGTTCTGATTGAAGGCCTCTAACGTGTTTCTTCTTGTCTGTCTGTTCATTAAGAATCACAATCTTACCAAATGGAGTGCTTCAGATCCAAAAAGTACAGCTGGAAGATGCTGGAAAGTACCGATGTGTGGCGACTAACATCGGCAACCGTATGAAGAGCAGAGAGGCGACGCTGACAGTCAACCGTGGTGGTATGTAGACCACATCCATTTGTACAAATATTCTGAATCCTAAAGCACTGAGTAGCCGAGTAAGTGTATGCTTTATTCCACTGATATACGATCCCTGGTATATTTTAATTTGGGCTTTTGTAATGTATGCTTTAACTATTTCAAGTAAAACTATAGATTCGACTATAGATGTGTCCTGACATTTCCCAGAGTTCCTTAAGAGTCATGGTTTTAATTATCTTCCTCTTTACCCCCATTTCCAGGTACAGCCCCTAAATCTCGCCAGAGGCCCAAAATCATTGCTGGACCCCAGAACGTCACGGCTTCCATGCATCAAACGGTAGTCCTGGAGTGCGTTGCTACCGGCAACCCCCAGCCAATCATCTCGTGGAGCCGGGCGGACAGCAAGCCCATCGACGTGTACAACGCCAAAGTGCTGGGCAGTGGCAATCTGGTCATAACGGACGTGAAGTCCCAACACAGCGGGATCTACCTCTGCAGGGCCACCACTCCTGGCACCCGCAACCACACCCTGGCTGCGGCGAACCTCACCGTCCTGGGTAACGCCCTCAAGAAACCCTTACTAGACTGTGTGGATCCTCACACCTGCTATGTTGTTATGAGGTTTATTTCTGTTTCCTTCGGGATTTGGTCTCGTACTCCTAGTTGCCACGCAATAGTGGACATTGGTCTTATAGTCTACATTTTGGAAAGTACTATTTGTACTGAACATATTCATATATGTGAAGGAGGTGTAAGATATTTACTGTGAGCTGTAAGGTGCTTTGTTTATGCTGATGCATGAATAAATCAGATGAGAGCAGTTTGTGACGATGGGTCTTCTTCTCGCTTCTGTGTTTTTCCAGTGCCTCCGTCCATTGTTGAGAAGCCAGAGAGCCAGACCCGTCCCCGAGCGGGTACAGCCCGCTTCATGTGCCAGGCAGAGGGGGTGCCCCAACCGCGCATCAGCTGGCTGAAGAACGGCCAAAAGGTGCAGCTAAACGGCAGGATCAAGATGTACAACAGGCAAGTACTCTCACTATTAGTGGTGCTACGGAAAGATTGAGTTTTACCATCGTGTGTTACCATGAGCCTCCTAATATAATGTGGCCCGTGAAGCCCTTTGGGACTGTAACTGTGATTAAGGACTATACAAAATAACATTGACTTGACTTGACGTGGTCCACCTAAGAAACCATTTCTGTCCTAGTGCAGTGATTCTCAGTTTTGTGGGTCACAAAGGCATTTTGAGTGGGTCCCAGAGCATATGTCAAACCTTAATCTTTAATCTTGATGACTGCAATATTGGTAAATACAAGGTACTTTTTATTTTTGGGTCTTGTGGGTCCTGAGGCTCGACCCGTTGAGAATCACTTGGGCTAGTGGGTTCTAATCTCTCTTATCGTCTTCTCCGGTGGCTTCACAGCAAGCTGGTGATCACCCAGATCATCCCCGAGGACGACGCCATCTACCAGTGCGTGGCGGAGAGCGAGCAGGGCTCGGTGCTGTCCCTGGCGCGGCTCATCGTCGTCATGTCGGAGGACCGGCCCAGCGCTCCCAGGGACGTCCACGCCGAGACCATCTCCAGCTCGGCCATCTTGCTGGCCTGGGAAAGGCCGCTCTACAACGCAAACAAAGTCATCGCCTACTCCATCCATTACATGAAGGCCGAGGGTGAGACACAAAGGAGGCAAAAAACGAAACAAGATTTCTTCAAGATTGTTTCTTCTTCTTCTTATTATTATTATTATCGGTTGAGAGAGGTGGGAAGACGCGTCTCGATGGAACGTTTGGTTTCGCAGATGAAGGGATGAATGACCACATTGGCATCAGTCTGTTCATGGGATGAAAAAGCAACGCAACAACAGCACCGAGATGTACACGACACACGGCCAAAAAAAACAACATTTGACTGTAATGCATCCAAACGGAAAGATTCATTGGTTCCACTCAAATGTTGTCTTTACGGCGTACTGCGCGGGTATTGAAACGCATCACATGTTTAGGAAGTCTGGCAGCGCTCCTTTCGCCTCTGGCTTACATTACATGCATGTTCCTGGACGTTAACTGTTAGATTTATGTTACTATTTACAGCCAGAGTCAGGCAGTCTGTCATCTGTCGTCCTTTTTTTTTTTTCCGGACCTGGTCCTCAACAATCCGTGTCTTCCCGTCTTCCCGTCTTCCCCCTTCAGGTCTGAACAACGAGGAGTACCAGGCGGTGATCGGCAACGACACCACCAGCTACATTATCGAAGACCTGGAGCCGGCGCGCAACTACAGCTTCTACATCGTGGCCTACATGCCGATGGGGGCCAGTCGCATGTCAGACCAAGTCAGTCAACACACCCTGGAGGACGGTAAGCACAGAGAGAGAGAGAGAGAGAGAGAGAGAGAGAGAGACGGCCAGCATTCCTCGCAGTAAATCACCACAGTACTTAAGCCAAACCTTTAATGTGACTGAAGAGTGTACTGAGGGTGTCCAGGATGGGGATAAAAAAGGGGGCTCTCGCATTCTTGCTGCTTGCCGCTTTTTTTTTTTTACATTCCTTCGCACCGATGATAGGATTTTTCTGGAAGGAAAGCGGCGGCGGCGGCGTTTCACACGGGCCGGTTTTAATCTCACGAATGTCTGCGATTGAATCCGCTCTCTGGCGTTGTGTCTAAATCTTAAATCTAGTTATTCCATCGCCGTCGGGGTTTAAAGTGTATTAATCGATTCGGTTTGCTGTGTGTTTTTTCGCCGCCGCAGTGCCCCTGCGTACGCCGGAGCTGAGCCTGATCAGCCAGAGCACCACGGACATCCGGGCGAGCTGGCAGCCGCTGCCCGCCAAGCTGAGCCGAGGCCGCGTGTCCGCCTACAGGCTCTCTTACCGCACCGCGGCCGACGCCGCCGTCACGTCCGTGGAGGTGCCCCAGAACGGCACCCAGCACCTCCTGGAGAACCTGGAGCCGGACACCATCTACCTGCTGCGCATCGCCGTGGCGACGCGCGTGGGCTGGTGCGAGCCCTCGGCGTGGACCTCCCATCGAACGCCCAGCGCGTCCAGCAGCAAAGGTAACGCTTCGCCCTAAGACAGAACAGAGGGGGGGGGCGGCCGCTGTGTCTGTTTATTTCCTGGTCTATATTGATTCGAGGTCACACACATAAGTGTATGGGGCCCAACATACACCCATACACACATATATGTGTGTATGGCATGGTTAGAAAAGGGTTTGTATGGTTAGAAAATAGTTTTTATTTACGTCATTTGAGCTAAAAGCTAAGGAACGTAATGAGTATTCCCAGGTCACATGAAAGCTTTTTCCAAAAAAAAGATCAGAAGCAAACACAGTGTTGCTGCTGCTGAACCACGCACAAAAAAAAAAATCCCCACACTGTGACCATAGGAACGCAGAGCCATCTTTGTATCCCGGCTGTTTTGCTGCTCTCGGGAGTACCGAGAGGACCCCCGTAGCCCCACGCAGAGTAGCCAACTCATGACTGGCCCAGGCAGCATTGTCCCACAGTCTTTGTGTTGGTTACCCGGGGACCTTTGCCCTTGGCTGTCAGTGGTGTTCGAGTGGCCTCAGTCATGGGTCATAAAAGAGGGGGCCTGGGGCATCTATGTGTGGGGAAGAATAGCCCCTTTTCATGGCCTGGTGCCTATGGGGGGGGAGGTTGTTTGTCCAACTCGCACAGATTTCGGATCCGTTTAGACGAGGCAAGTTAAATAATATGTGTAGATAGGAAACGTATATATATGATAGAGTGGCATCAGTAGTAGTAGTAGCAGCAGCCAATACATAGCTGTGACTCAGTAGCGATGACTGGCTACTATGAGTGATAGCGCGTCATGATTGGTAGCCAGCTGCATAAGGACCATGTGAGCACTCTGCTGTGGTTGTAATGAAAAGGCTGCTGGATCTATTGAAGACGTGCGTTAATGCAAATCCGTTGCTCATCCGCAGAACCAAGTCTTAGCACACACAATACTCTCCGAACACATACAATACTGCCATAAAACACTTTGTGGACACCTAAGCAGTTGTATATATGAAAAGAAAATAACTTTCTAGAGCGAGTAGTATTTTACTCTATTACAGTGTACACATTTGTGACACATTGACTGAGAGATAGCCATGGTTTAGCATTCGTGTTTTCATATGACTTATGTTTTCTTGAACACAGCTCTCTTTCTGTCTATATATATATATTATAAATGTGTGTGTTATCTTGTCATCTTAGTTCCCTCTGCACCCCTACTTCAACTGGAGCCCCTGAACTGTACCTCCATTACCGCTCGCTGGCAAACGGTACCAGGAAGTGTGGTGGTCCAGGGTTACCGCCTGTGGTACCACGAGGAGGGCCAACCTGAGCGGCCCACCATTCAGCTCCAAGCTCAACTCTCGGACTACACCATCAGTGGCCTCGGTGAGTCTCACTCCCTCACAGGTGCTCACATCCCGCCTAAGAAGGTAGAAGGAGACAGAAACAACATTGGCAGAGCAATTTTTGGATTATTTTTCATAACTGAGCCTAAATGTCAAGGATATTTATTATCTCAGTGTCAGTATTGACATATTGATATTTAAATCACTGCTTCTGCAGCCAGTTTTGGAAATGGCCGAAGCCCATTTGGCCCTCAATCAACGACCGTCCCACTCTGCATCAGGCAATTTACTACTGACCGGTGACCGAACCGTATTTGCATTTGGGCCCGCTGTCCTCTGATCAATATGGGCTGACCCCTCTTTATCAAACAGCCGCCCCCCTCTTTATCAAACGGCCGCCCTCAGCAGCCTGCCTGCTGCATTGTGGGAGCTCAAACTCCCAGGAACCAGGGGTCACAGTCCAGCTGTCCCCTCCCACCACCATTTTCCCATCCCCGGCCCTGCATAATTACCCCCTGGCCATTGTGTCGGGTCCAGGGGCCACACCCGCCCTGTGAGAGCCAGGCCGCCACCGGCCACCTCCCCCCAACCTTTTCAGCTGGACACAGACGTGTGCAGGCTACGTCTCCAGGGACTGTCCGCACAGAGCTGGACAGAGTCGGTGACCTCTGGCCGTGAGACAGCAACAAACCTGCCGCCACCCCCTCCTCCCCCCCACCTCTCTCTGCGTCGTCAATGCAAATGACCACCAAAGATCACGTCTCGATCTCTGGAGTCCAATGCCATGCTCATCAGACAATATCCAAGTTGAATATGGTCAAAGCTCAGCTCCTAGTTATACGCTTAATGTTATACGCTCCACTTTGCATTCTCGGTGGACCCCAAATGGTAACAAAATCTTTTCACAAATGTCAAAGTGATTTAATGGAAAGTCCTTTTGAGCCAGTGGTTGACAATGACCCACCCCCCCCCACCCCCCAACAACATTGCAACATTGCATTGTTTTGTTGTACTATATTTTGTACTTTACCAAGCTAAATAGCAGTGATATGCTTCGCTTGAGTGTTGTCTGCTAACCCTGCAGCCGAATTGAAGACGCAAGGACGGGGTCAGTAGTAGTAAGGAAAAACCTAGCGCCCCGAGAGGAAACAAAAGAGGCCCCACAGTCCTGAGCCCGGATTCCTTCTGTTCTAGCCTGGCTTGACCCTTGACCCTCAGCCGCTCCTCCCCCCCTTCCCCCTTCCCCCTTCCCCTCCCTCGGTCCCCGCGGGCCGAGGATCTCAGCAGCTGAAACGCTGGCTCTGACCGCCCACCCTCCCCCAACGTGCAAAGGCAGGCCTGGCCACACCACCACCTACACCGGTCAACACCCTGGGTCTAGCCCTGAGCAGCCGTCACACACACGCTGGAGGCTCAAAAACAACATCTCAACGCCGCCCGACGGTGTCCAGGTGGGAGTCGCGGAGCTGCGGTGTGAGCAGGAGGAGTTGAGAAGCTGAAAATGCGGCGATGCATACCACAGCATGGCTTCATCGAACATTTCCTCATTTCTCTGTTTTTCTCACAGGCTGAAACTCATCGTGTCTCGCCCGTCTTTAAAACTAGTTACTAGTTTTACTAGAAGTTCAGAATTTCGAGGTAGCCATCTTGGCTTTCAATTCAAGTGCCCCCCCGCCCCCCCCACACACCCCCTTGTGAGGAAAAGAGGGCCGTGATAAAGCCTTAAGCCTTAAAAAGGCAAATAAAGAACGGGTGTCATGGTGATGTCGATTTTTTTTTTCCAGGCCTTATTGATTGGTCACCCTAGTTACTAGGCCGTCAGTATGGCTGCCTCTTTTTTTTCCAGGCCTAATACAATGACAACCCATGATAAATGACTGTGTGGCCACCGGTGCATTGTGCCTGCATGGGGGGACGGCGTGAAGCTCTGACCTGCAGTGCTGCCCTTTTAGCACCTCATTGTGAATGCACCGCTTTGTGAAAAGTGGCTTTTTCCGCCTATTTTTAATTGCAATAAAAATGGTTTCCATGTTAACATCAAAAGGGTAAACATAGGCAATTGAGCACGAAACATGTTTGCTATGCAGCAGTAGAGTAATAGTGGTTGCATTGTAATTACAATTGTGCGGTAACCTTTGTGATTATCTTTGGATCATATGTCCTTTTAGTTGAGCCGAGTTTGGCTACATTTAAAGTACATGTCAGTAATTGAGCTTGATCAATGTATTCCAGGTCCAAGGAGGAAGTACCATGTGAAGCTGCTGGCCTACAGTCAGCTGGGAGATGGCTACCAGTCGGACCAAACCATAAGCACTCCTGGATGTGTTTGTAAGTAGATAAGAGCTTATAGGCTGCCATACCCACTGTGCTAGCTGTCCTGCAACCGCAGTATAATAAGGGGAATAAGCATATTCATGATGATAACCTAAGTTGACATTTACTATTTCATCATTTCATCATTATTCAAGATATTATCCAAAGCGGCCTGTGTCTTAATTCAGATCCACAGTGTTGTGCCTAACAACGCCCCCTAGCTGTTCTAAAATCACTGTAAATCACAGCCTCAAGTGGCTGATTGCTTTTATAAACAATTAGGAAAAAGTTTACTACAGACTGCCTAGTAAGATTTCACAAAATAAACACACAGCAACATCAAATGCGATAATCCATTGAAAACAAATCATCTTTTTTCTGGCAAGCAATATAGTTCCTCAAGACAGCAAAATGGTTGTCAAGCAACACAGACTAGCTTACAGGCTTTAGCATGGCAGGCCCATTAATACTAAAAATTAATTGTTATGCATCTACTACCCGCCTTCCTGAAATGCACCTTTTCGCTTCTCTTTTCCCCGCCTAGCGGTGAGAGATCACATGTCCTCCGTGCCGCCGACCCCCGGTCACGTGACCGTCACGGCCAACAGTTCTTCTTCGGTGGTCCTCCGCTGGAGTCGGCCTGCCTTCATGGCAGGGAAGCCTCTGAGCTTCACCGTCCGCTGCACTCCTGTGGGCACGCACAACGCCACCGCCATACGCTACCTGCAAACGTAAGCCGGGAGCATTTGTGGAAATAAAGAATTTAACACATACTCAGAATCGACGGTGGGGCGCATGTTACACGTTAGGAACAGTTCTGGAAGTTTATACGGCCAAATACGTGAGCGACTTGAAGTACTTGGTACATTAGTGATTCACCGTATTCGCTTTGTTTTTCCATCTGTTCACAGTATCAAGCAAAACATGACGGTCCGGAACCTCAGTCCAAACACTCGCTATGAGTTTGTGGTCCGTCTTCATTTGGACCAAATGTCGAGTCCCTGGAGTTCAGCCGTTTTCCACCAGACGCCAGCAGCTGGTAATATACTGGACATTATGTAGCCTCCATATTGTCACATTGTTCTCAGTTGTATGCCCCTACTGGATTAATACACCTTAAGAATCAGACCTACTAATTTGACTAGATGGAATCGATTGTTATTATCTTACAATCGTTTAAGTCTCTATCGGTGGCTATGGATCTGTGATGTGATTGGTCTGTCCTCCTCCTCGGGGTCCACAGCGCCTACCCAGCCGCCGTCGGCCGTGCGGATGACGCTGATCGAGGACGACACGGTGCTGGTGTCCTGGCGGGAACCGGAGGACCCGCGCGTGGTGGTCACCCACTACACCCTCCTGTACGCCTCCCAGAAGGGCTGGCTGGCCGGCCGCTGGCAGGTCCTGCAGAGGGACGGTGAGTTGCCGTCTCTCAATCAAACACCCACAGTAGGGTTTGATAAACACACACACACACACACACACACACACACACACACACGACGATGAGCGACTCATGCCCCCTAGGGGTCCCGGGGCAGCGGTTCTCAAGCTATTTTGACGAATGTTTGTTTTCGGAAGATTTGTTTCCCCCCCTATGCGCGTTCAGTACCCCATTCACCAGCACACAACTGAAAACAACAAAAGTGAACATAGATAATGTCTGTGCGTGTTATTTGGTGTAAACGTGAACATTAAACGGGCGGTGCAAATACTTTGGGTGAGAAACATGGGCTTGGGGCTTCACGTATGATTTTTTGCCATTCATTGGAAAGATTTACCGAACTTCAATGTTAGTATCTAGATTGACTTCATTTCATTAAGGCGTTATTCAGATTCAACTCATTGTATTGAGGTGCCATTATTTTTACAATTGTTCACAACAAATATTAAAACGACAAAAATCAATTGCAATCCTTCAAAGTTCCCCTAGGGGGTACGCGTACCCCCCCCGTTTGAGAAACACCGGTTCTAGGGGGAAAGGATTGTCGTCATACAACGGGACGTTTTTTTAATCACTTTTATCACAACTCTAATCTCAAACTGAAGCCCTGGAAAGCCAGCTAACCAAACCGCAGACACGAAAGAGCCTATATTCCTCCCTTTCGCGGTTCACCATGAGCCTGTTAAGATGCACGTGGTTCTCACACCTGTGTGTGTCGTGTGTGTGTGTGTGTGTGTGTGTGTGTGTTACTGTGTGTCAGGGAGCAACACCATGGCCCTGCTGGAGAAGCTGGAGCCGGGGAACATCTACCTGGTGAAGATATGTGCCGCCAACCAGTTCGGCGACGGCCCGTACTCCAGCCTGGTGGACGTGGCCCTTCCCCGGGCCAGCGGCCACCGCAGCAAGAACCCCCGGCATTCGGACAGCTTCGCGGAACCACCCGGTAAGAACCGCCAAAACACAAAACCAACATGGCGCTCATGGATCTAGTCCTGCTCAGTTGGATTAAATGATCAATCGGGGGGAAAAGTGTACGAAAGGTCAAACGGAAAATCTAAATAAATCAGAAAGTAGAAGCTCATGCATCTCTTAATAGATACAGTTTCCACCGTGGCTTTTTGAATTATTTATCTAATGAATTAAAAATGGATAGTCATTGATTCCTTCTCTCTGTCTCTCTTTCATCGCTGGTGGTATCGTTACTAGCCGATGAAGCCGCTTAGCCGACCGGTGGTGAGATGATTTGTTTGTTGTGTTTCCTAGCCCAGTCCAACAGCATCTACCACATCGACCAGCGCTCCATGACGGGAATCATCGTGGGCGTTTGTATCGCGCTGTCCTGTATCGTCCTGTGTGCCCTGATCCTCATCAACAAGGGGAGATCCAGGTACCGTACAGAATTCAGCACGATGGAGGCTAGGGTGTCTCGAACCGCCGGTACCTCCTCGTCCTCCTCCTCCGTAACCACATGTATCTGACTTCACTGTATGTCAGATACATGTCAATACGGAGGAGGTACCGGCGGTCAGACCTCCGTATTGACATGTATCTGACTTCACTGTATGTCGCTTGGGATAAAAGCATCGGCAGAATCTGACAGAAAGTACCGCAATAGCAATTCAGCAAAATAATTTAAAAAAATTTAATGTTGTAATGTTTTTTATTCTACACGATGTTCATGTGGATTCGTGCTGAACTGTCTGTCTCCGCGATAGGAAATCGTCCGGTCCGAAGGTGGTGAACGCGATGAACGGCGAAGGTCCCCATTCCGGCGGGCAAGCGGACGCCAACGGGCGCCGGCACGCCGAGAACGCCGAGGTCCTGGTTCCCATGATGAGACAGCACTTCATAGACGCCAAGGTGAGCTCCGCCGCACAGCGCCCCCTATCGGTCAGAACAGGCGTGAGACATCATTCACAGGAATCACTTTTTCATTTGTTTCCTTCGTTGTAAATCTCGTCGGCTAAACGGCGTCCTATTCCTCTCCTCGCGTTTCCCCAGGGCGGATCCAACCTGCTGCTGAGCCGCTCGTGTCCTCCGGTGAGAGGCGGCACTCGAAGTAAGAAGTGGCGATTCTTCACCAAGGAGAAGCGGAATCCAAATATAAGCGATGTAAGTGGTTGGTTCGGGTTCATGACTTTAATTCACCTCCAGCATTGGTTTCAAAGGCACCGATTCTGGCTATGATAACAAAAATGTGACAGATTCACTCAAACCGTATTTTTTCATCTGCCGGGCCAGGCGGAGAAAAGAGCCTGCCTGTACGAGGCCGGGAAGACGGTCCTGCGGTACGAGGAGAGGCCGGGGTCCGCAGCCCTGCCGCCCTTCTCCCGGGAGATCATCTTCGGGCCGCAGCCCGATCAGCATCACCCCACCGAGAGCTCTCACACCAGCGAGGGCAGCCAAGAGACCGCCGACTCCGGACACTACTCCAACGAAGAGATGAGCAACGAGTCCTCGGGCAGCAGCGGCGGCGGCAGCAGCACCGGCCGACCGGAACCGGCGTCTTTCGGTTCGACCGGCGGCCCGGAGGCGGCGGTCGTCGTCACCGTCACGGTCGGAGAGTTCACGCCGCCGCCGCCGTCGTTCAAAGTGGAAAACGAGGAGATTGAAATGTGCGCCCTCCCTCGCCTGCTCCCCGATGCGGGCGGCCGGGCGGTCCCGGCGGGGACGGCCTACCTGCCTCCTGCGCATCCGGCCCAACCGGCGGGCTCCTGACACCACACACACACGGTCCACGACATCTGAAGACACACCGCCGCCAGTGACCCTTCTGGGCTTCCCTGAACTGCACAGGTTTCTCAGGCACAGGAGATCAGGAAGCCGACGATGAAGGACGTGGCTGGATGTGTGCTGCTGCTTCCTCTGGCGTATCTCAGGATTTTAAATGCATGTTTTTACTTCTTTCTTTTTTCCTTTTTTTTTTTGTTTTTACGAAACTCTCTGCCTTTGTGTGTGTGCATGAGTGTGTGCGTGGATGTCTGCGTGTGTGTGTGTGTGCGCGTGTGCGTGTGTGTGTGTGCGTGTGTGCGTGTGTGTGTGTGTGCGTGTGTACGTGTGCGTGTGTGTGTGTGCGTGTGCGCACACGCGTGTGTTTAGCATTGTCTGTCCTAAACCAAAGCTCACCTAAGATGAATGTTTAAAAGAATGTCAAAAAAATGTCTTTCGATTTCGAATACATTTTTCAATGTATTTAATTTCTTCCACTGGAGCAGCGGGGCGCGATTAATCTCTTTTAAACTAACTGTCTACCTCAACCGTCTGTTTTTGTACGTACATTTCTACCTCCTTTTTTTCGCAGTACGTGGTGCAGTATTTTGTCAAGACTCAGGGGGCTCAAGGTTGACACGTTTTAATTCCATGTATTTTTTTTGCCTGTGTTGGTCGTTGCGTTATCGTTTAAGAGGTGTTTTTTGTTTTTCAAACGTTACTCCACATTTCATTTGCGAGGTTAAAAAAGGTTTTTATACGTCACCTGATTTTTTCATAGGATGCTGTGAAAAGAATAAGTGCATTAGACGTCGTCAGACCTTTTGAGTAATATCATACCAAAAACAATGGCTGGCATTTGAGTGCACTGGTTTCTAATAGCTTTACCATGGCCTTATTGCGGAAGGGCTCGGCATTTTATGGATAAGGTGGATCCAAAGACGGGAAAGAAAAGATGTGTCCAAAGAATGATGAAATTTTTAAGTGCCACCAAAAAAAATAATACTATGTAGATGTACATTAAGAGTTTGTATGCCAAAAATGTTTTTCTTACCAGTGATGTAAGATACCCCAGGAGAGGTGGTATGAATGGTTTTTCTCAATAATGTTTTTTTTTCCCTTAATGCTTTTGTTTCCTGGTGAAAGCTTTAACGCGAGTCTCCTGGCCTCTGCGTTCCACTTGCCTTCTATAGAGCTGCTAAGTGTAGCAGTGACACCAACGCTATTATCCAAAGAGTTGTATACTTCCTCAGATGGGTTTTGCTTTCGTATTATTCTGCCTTTGGTGTGATATGGTAGATATTATTCAGATATTATAACAGACCAAAGATCATGTGTGTTCTGCTGGTGATAGATTATGGTGATGATGAGGATTGTTTTATCAAGGGATATCTGTCACTACTACTACTCAATAATATTAATAATACTGAATTGGGAAGTTATCTTTCTCTTCATAATATCCTTATGTCTTGTCTTGATGAAGACACAGATGCTGACTATCAAAATATTGGCCCTATGTGTGAAGAGCAACATAATCAATTTTTATATCTTTATAACAAACAAAATTTTGCCAAAGAAACTTGAAGTCTCTGTTATTTAGCGATTTGTTTTTTCTTTGGTTTGCATTTTGGAAAACATTATTGCATATAAATGTGATAGGATTTTCAAGAGTTTTAGAAGATGTTTTTACATAAAGGATAGTCCATTGCGTTGTGTCAAGCTTGAGAGATCAAAAGGTATTTTGCTGTCTATTTAGTTGTGTCCATGTGTACACTTTCAGGTTGTTTAGGTTACATATAATTTTGGTTTCATTTCACCTTTTAGCATATTTCTTTGTTATAAAATCCCCAACTTCAATGTGATACTTTGTTAAACTGAATAACAATGGTTTGTAGTGTATTTTCCCCCTGTGGAATGGATTGGTAAAAATGGCCAAATTGTGTTCACTGGTATTTTAGTGAACTCCAATGCCAATTGTAAATGGAGAATTAGTCTTTATTGTTATTATTTAACTTATACTTTTCTCATTTCTAACTTTGTAATATGTTCATAATTTACTCCCACGTTAAATTTCTGTATTTTTTTTTGTATTTTCTTGCTCAGATGTTGTACATCCCTCTTTGATTCTCTCAAGATGGCCACAAGTAGAAAATAAAACGATTGGAATTACTGAAAAATACAATGTGTCACTAACATTATTTGGGATGTGGTGATTAGATTTGGTGTGTGTGTGTGTGTGTGTGTGTGTGTGTGTGTGTGTGTGTGTGTGT
>JAOPJI010000142.1:17054129-17064380 GCA_027122695.1 Merluccius productus
GAGTGAGAGTGAGAGAGAGAGAGAAAACAACTGCATGACCCCATGAGGTTGAGCACACAGTGGACTTTTAGACATTGCAATGAGAGACAAAGTCAAGAGCAATTTTACAGCAATAAAGCAACCCACTCAAAGGCCCGCCAAGCTGCCAGAGAAATATTCGAACACTATTTTTGTTCATTTAATCACAATGTTCCCCAAAATGAAAAACAAGC
The DNA here is from genome assembly GCA_027122695.1 of Merluccius productus. NCBI lineage: Eukaryota > Metazoa > Chordata > Actinopteri > Gadiformes > Merlucciidae > Merluccius > Merluccius productus. The sequence goes on from JAOPJI010000142.1 coordinate 17,054,342, forward strand.
TAATAATTCAACCAAGTGTCTGGACAATTTAATTTCACAAGCCAACACTTATTCACACTGTGGCAAGATAATATATCAATATGATGACAAAAACTGAAATCACAAAGCAGGAAGTAAATTCCAATGAGCAAGCAAGGTACTGTGTTTTTGACAGGAAATGCGTAAATAAAATGCTGCTAGGCAATAGCAAAGTAAAGCAAATTAAGCCGCATGAAGTTCCTCTTAAGGCATCAGCGCTATTACGACTTAATTACTGCATCAGTAGGGAAATGCTTGATCCCACACCCTGCAAGAATTACAAGAATCACAGCCAAAGGTGGTTAAATGAGGAAGAGCGGAAGGCAGCCTTGTTCAGTCCAAAGGACAATAGACCTCAGACAGTGACAGTGAGAGCATTGTAAACAGCATGGATGCCGTATGTTTTTCAAAGCATCAACAGTGTTATTGTTGTTAATGCAATGTAATGTTAATGCAGCCTTTAGTCATTGTTAATATAAAATGTGGAATTCATCTTCAACCCCATCTTCAACCCCTGTGGGTCTAAACGTTGATTTATTATTGTCTCTTTTATTTCCGCTTTTAAGAAAACATGGTAAAACCTTTACATTTATTTTCACTTTTTTGGCCATTTCTTAAAAGAGGGGGAGGAGTTGGAACATCAGAAATGGGGCTAATTCGAATGGGGTTGAAGGAGGCGAGCTTTGAAGTGAGCATGGCAATAATGGCATGGGACGAGACAGTGGGCGGCTGAGCCATTGCTCTGAGCCCTTTCATCCTCGGGCAGGGGCTCCAGCAGAGCTGTTCCCACGGTATGGCTCCATTACATCCCCTTTACCTCGCCCCCACACACAGACACCACACACACCCACGATACACTCATACAGCAACCAAACCCCCCTTCCACCCCAGGAATATTCACACAGGATCAGTGGGATTTAAATGCAACAGCCGGCCTAGGAGCATTCCTTAAGGGAATGCCCTTCATTGGGAATGTTGACATGTTTGAGTGATAAAAAAGTTCTGGCATCCTTTCTAATCATGCTGTGTCCCTGGGGACACAGCATGAACCTGCATGATTACTTCACCACCTGACAGATCGTGGCTGGCTTGACCTTTAACCCCAGGAGGCTACACTCTGCATTTTGCGTGGGCCGGATGGGTGATTTCCTCTGTAATCAAGCAGAGAATTGTCTCCAGGGGTACTACTTGAGGTGACTCATCGCTAGGAGTTTGTATGCCACTGGGAGAGAGTGAGAGGATGGTTATGAAACATAGAAGCTCTCCCCCATGACCAAGCCATGCTTGATGAAATACTTGAGCGCATCCTGAGCTTCTACACAATCGCTCCACCATTTTTTAGGCAAATAAATGAAAATTAAAGTCAAAGGCCCCACCTCCATGGTATGATTCTGTGATTTTTCTGAGACATAACAGCTCACCGTGCAGTGTTGGAATGTCCCTCCATAACACAATCATGTCTGAGTGCCACTCCGTATCAGTGTTTGTTGAAGTAGCAATTGAGCAATTAGTCTGGAACTGGGCAGAGAAAAAAAAAGACTTGGATTTGGATTGTTTGCTAGCATCCTATTTGATGTCCCTCACAATCGCCTCAATGACTTAAACTAAGTGAAAGAGCTGGGCAAGAAAAAAGGCTATGAGCGGTAATCCCAATACTATTAGCATCAACTCCTGCAACAAATTCTCCACAACAACATTTGCTTCTGTAGTTAGCATCTTTATCTTGCACTTCATCTTTCTCCTCACCCTCGTTTTTTTCGGGGTGGGGGACTATCTTGTGAACTTGGGGAGAGATTAAAAGCTTTATGTCGATGTGTGAATGACTTCTTGTCAGACTGTAGTATTGGCTGGGATTAGCTTCGTCGTCACTGGGGTGGGAGGGAGGATTACAGACCGTGACTAGGGTGAGGACGGAGTTGGGAGATGGGGGTGGTGGTCACACGGTTGTACCTCTACATGTCCATCAGACCTCCAAAGTGTACGAAGGGGATTAAAATGTCAGGCAGAGCTCAGCCCTATAACATTTCAGTGTGTGTGTATGTGGGGGGGGGGGTGCAAGATGCATAACCCTACCACCTCCATAATGACCATTGTGGCTTTGGTTAAGAGCCACTGCCAAATGAATACATACTAATAAAGAATGTTTCTGAACGCAGAAATATCCAACATATGTAGGGGTGACCCTGAATATTCGACTATTCGGCGATTCGATCGAAGGAGTCTGATTCGACTGCCAATCTCATAGTCGAATCGTCGGCAAAACACAGGATCATTCCATTCGGGCTATAGGCAGTGCTGAATGTCTGATTTTACATATAGTTTATTTCTCCCAATGAATCATGATATATAGGCTATTGTTGTATAAATATCAAGTGCAAAACATACTGGCAGTCTCTTTTGGACACCGCCAATGTCGCAAATGAGAATATGGATCAATGAGCAAAAAACCCCCCGTAAAAAACGTAACGTAAACGTAACATGCATAGCAGGGTGCTGCTGATGTAATCTGTATCTCCGACTGCATCAGTGGCCGGCATGCTGGAGCATGAGACGGTGCAGGGGGTCCTGGGCTCCATGCCCACCAGCCAGAGGAAGAGGAGCTCCAGCGTGGAGGACGCCGTTACCGTGGAGACCATCCTGCAGCGGCTCAGCCTGTTCCACGGCGCCATGAGCCAGCACGGCATGGACCCGGAGATCATCAAGCAGGCGTTCAGACAGCTCCTGCACTTCATCTGCGCCGTTACCCTCAACCACCTGCTGCTGCGGAAGGACATGTGCTCCTGGGGGAAAGGCCTGCAACTCAGGTAGCATGAGGAGCTTAGCATTTAGCTTCGCATTTCAGCCCTATAACCTCTTAGGGCTGAAATGCTCTCTGTGTGTAGGACTTTTAACTGTTTAATGTTTAATCAATGTCAGCAGCCTACCTGTAGGCATCCTTGAGCAACGATGCCTGCCCTCTACCTGCTCCTGACTTTAAAGAGTATAAATATGCTACTACAGTATATGTTTTCTTTGTCCTTTATGCCTAAACGTGTGGATGACATCGGTGGGGCTGCAGGTACAAAGTGTGGCAGCTGGAGGAGTGGCTGGCGGAGAAGGAGCTGGCGGAGTGCGGCGCTAAGGAGACTCTGGAGCCGCTGATCCAGGCGGCGCAGCTCCTGCAGATCAACAAGAAGACGCCCGCGGACGCCCGGGCCATCTGCGCTATGTGTACCGCTCTCACGGCTCCCCAGGTCACCGAAACAACCGCCCCCAAACAAAACCCCTGCACTCACCAAACAGAGGGAATGGGTTTAGCCGCTGAGTAAACTGTAAAGTGACCTTTACGGGCCTTTTATTCACCTCCCGGCCATCTTGCTTCTAAACGCTATAGCTGGGTGGGGGGGAACTGAATGTGGACGTTTAGAACCAAGATGGCCTCTAGGTGAATAACCATAACATAATGCTAGCTGGGTGGGGGGGGAACCGAATGTGGAATTCCACGTTTAGACATTAATGTTTAAAATCAGGATGGCCACTATAGTGAATAAGCCCCATGTAGTTGAGCTTATGTACTGTGGATGAGGGGTCATACCCCCCCCCCCACACACACACACACATACACACATATACACACACACACTCACTATGTAAAGTGCTTTGGGTGTCTTGAAAAGCCCTATATAAATGCAATTAAGTATTATTATGTACAATTCTAACGTCTGTGGTTTCCCTGTGCTTCTCGCTGCAGATTGTTAAAGTGCTGAACTTGTACACACCAGTGATTGAGTTTGAGGAGAGGGTGTCGCCGACGTTCATCACAACCATTCAGGTGAGGCTGAGTGAAGCCGGTGTGTGTGTGTGTGTGTGTGTGTGTTGTAGCGAGCAACAGTGAAAGGACAGTGACCCGGTGATTCTCAGTGACCCGGTGATTCAGTTTGACTTGTCATCTGTTTTCTGAGATGTTTTTGTCATTTCCTTCTCAGGACCTTTTGAAGGATCGCAGCGAGTCCACGACGCTGATGATGGATATGAAGAGCATCTTCCCCATCAGCATACCCTTCGCTGCCTCGCTGGTCGCCATGGACGCCATCCAGATCCCCGCCAGTCTCCACCTGGGCTTCCTCACCCGGGTTTAAACCCCTCCGATACCCCCGCCGCGCTTTTATTTTATATTTGTGTCACAATTCTGACTTCATTCACATCAAATCCTGGGAAAACTGTACCAGTTTTTAAGATATTGTTCAAACCATGTAATCTAATGCTATGTGTAGGCATATCAATTTTACAGATTGACTGTCAACACTATTGCCGTAATTGTTTAGATTTAGATTTATTTTATATTCGTTTTGAGCAGAATTGTGTGTTGCAGAAATATACGTTAGCTGCCATTTGCTGCCCTGGGGAAGTGGTATTAGCATTCTTAAGCTATGCTCTGTGCACGTTCAATTCTAATTATTATAAAACACATATCAGATATATACAACGTGCAGTTCTTGGATCACATGGCTGATCTAAATGCTGTTATGAAACCCCAATAGCAGACTCGACAGAGGAATCAGGACCCCAAATAACTGACAGTGAGAACGCTAACTAAGATGTCACATATCAAACAAAACCAAAGAGAAACCTTTAAGTATTTATACACGTGTGCCTTTGACCAGATGAAAGCGAAACCATTCAGAGTTCTCTGTACAAAGTGATGGGATGTGTGCAATGCATCAGTGTTTCCAGACTGTTTTTTATAATGCACTTTTATTGTGGTGTTATATATATATATATGTAATAAAGAAATATAACTCTTGCAATGTCTTGAATGCCTTCGGACCCACCACCAGGGGTCCAAGCAGGGGCCTGGGCCCACAGAGAGGGGGGGACGCATCCTGTTTGCTTTGTGATTCAAATCCTTGATCAAACTGGGAACTCCCACTGAGTCAAGCTTTCTGTCACAGGACAGGTGGGCGGGGCCAGGATATGTGGGCGGGGCCAAGACGGGTGGGCGGGGCCAGGACAGGTGAACGCAGGAGAAGCGCGCGCGCTGCTACGACGACCAAAGTTTTCCTTCCCGGCGGAGCGGTTCACTTGTTGGCCCGGCGGGGGTGCGCTGACTCAACACGGGACAGCTGATCACAATAAATAAAACACACACACGGCAGCCACGTCGGTGAACGATAATGCTCGAAAATGACTTTGTTGGAGCTTTACACCGAGGTATGGGGAGTTTCTTCTACTTCTGGGCTGGTTCGTTTGGTTTGTTGTCGTTAGTAACAGTAGGTTTTAATGGGTCGGTCTGACGCCCATACGTCCACGGGACATATGGAGAGTCAGGTGCCAGTTAAAATGGGTGTATGTTTGATTTGTGAATTGTTTCGAGGTGTTGAAAACTGAAAAAGTCATATATAAAACATAGCTAAATAAATACATATGACATACTTTGAATGAAGGAAGGAAGCAACAGTTTCCTTTCGATAGCAATGGCATTTTTTTACTTTGACACTTTGCTGACTCGTACAAACTTGTATTTTATATTCCCACAATATTAGAAACATACAAAATAATATAAAAACAATAATAATAATGATACAAACTATATATATATATATATATATATATATATGAATAATAATATATGAATAATAATTAATCCAATGAATGACTCCATCCATACCCCTTTAGTACAACAGAGTATGGGTGCCAGATGCAACGCACGTATGGAGGTCTGCAGAGATTATCACAGACTTCCATCTTGGAGACAATGTCCTGGATTTGCGTCTTGAAGATGGCCTTGTGAGTAAATACATAAGATGCACCTTCCCTACAGTCAGGGCAGCTACAGCGACAGCCGATATAACCTTCTTCTTCTTCTTCTTCTTCTTCTTCTTCTTCTTCTTCTTCTTCTTCTTCTTCTTCTTCTTCTTCTTCTTCTTCTTCAGGAACACCACTACAAGGTCGACCCAGAAAACCCACAACTCCCACACCTTCGCAACCCTGACATCCTAGTAGGGGAAAACGACCTGACGGCTCTGAGCTACCTCCACGAACCCGCGGTCCTCCACAACCTCAGAGTGCGCTTTGTGGAGTCCAAAACCATCTACACCTACTGTGGTAGGCCTACTGCTGTGGGCACAAACCTACCTGTTCCCTTATTTGCGGGCCAGACCACCATCATGTTGGTGGCAGTAAATCCTGACAAACATGAAGCTGTTCCAACACTTTTTTGAAACATAGTAGTGGTAAACCACTCGTGGACAGCGTAAAGTCTATTTCCTTGTTTGCAGGCATCATATTGGTGGCGCTTAACCCCTACAAACCGCTGCATATCTACGGGGATGCAGTCATCCACGCCTACTCGGGCCAGAACATGGGGGACATGGATCCACACATATTTGCAGTGGCGGAAGAGGCTTATAAACAGATGGCCAGGTAAAAAATGTAGTTAACAAACAAGAAACATTAATATTAATATTTTTTTAGCACATATGTATGATTCTAATAGACTCTATGTCATATACCTTAAAAGTGCTTGCTCACTGTCCCAACAAACGGCAACGAACACCAACATCAGGCCAGTGTGCCATAACCGTTGTGGTGGTTGTTGTTGTCTGTTGGCTGTCGGAGTATTTGGTGTTTTGTTGGGGCGGTGTGCAGCAAGCACCCTAAAAACGTACGTCGACATACCATTGATAGAAACCACAAGAACCAGTCCATCATCGTCAGCGGGGAGTCGGGTGCAGGGAAGACTGTGTCCGCCCGCTACGCTATGAGGTACTTCGCTGTAGTCAGCAAATCCGGCAGTAAAACCCGAATAGAAGACAAGGTCCTGGCCTCCAATCCCATCACTGAGGTAGGAATTCAACGGGCCGCCGGGCGCGATGGATGATAGAAAACTTCATAGGTCTTCTTTGCAAGCGCAATCGCGCAAGTGGTCATTGACCAAAACAGAAGGCCGTTTCAATGTTCTAGTATTTTTATATTTATTTCAAATGAGAAAACACATTTCAACCAAACTTAAGTCATTTTGTACATGCTTTATTCAGCCTAGTTCATTCCTCATCTGTGGTGAATTGCAGCGAGGTCCACATGCCTTGTGTTTCTTTGTGTCAGGCGATAGGCAACGCCAAGACCACCAGGAACGACAACAGCAGTAGGTTTGGAAAATACACAGAGATCAGCTTTGACAAGAGGTACCGCATCATCGGTGCCAACATGAGGACATACCTCCTAGAGAAATCCAGAGTGATCTTTCAGGTAATTTCCTTTTTTAAAACAAACGAACAGGATGAGCTGTGTTATTGCGGCGTAACCTCGTTCAACTCTCTTTGTCCTCGGCAGGCGGAGAACGAGCGAAACTATCACATATTCTACCAGATGTGCGCCTGTGCAGAACTGCCCGAGTTCAAGGCTCTGAGATTGTGTGAGTCGTTGTTACTGTGCGGATGTGCCTGCCAGCGTTTTAATGACACTTTTAATTAGCACCGTATATCAACGTGTCACTTCCTCTTATGGGTCACTCAAGTGGTGAGGGAAGTGACCTTGTGTTATCCGTTTGTGCTGCTGATGGTAACACGGTAGTATTTACCTTTTCCCCTTTTAGCCAGTGCCGATAAGTTCCAGTACACCAGCATGGGCGGGGAAATCCGAATCGAAGGTGTCGACGACAGAAAGGACATGGAGGAGACACAGAGGACGTTCTCGCTGTTGGGTAAGCAGCATATATGCGTTTTAAAGACCTCCATGTGGCACGAATATTATAACATTTTTAACACTCACACACCTCTCTCATCCAGGACTGACCGACGAGTTTCAGTCTGACGTGTTCCGAGTTCTGGCGGCCATTTTGCATTTGGGAAATATTCAAATCAAAGTTGTCGCGGGTGACCAGTGCTCTGTCCCTGTAAGTCACATTGCCAGCTTTTTTCCTATGTCATGCATGTTTTCATTTACATTGTCGTCTCGGGGATTTTCCACTCCCAGTCCAAAGGGGCTGGGAGTGGAATGAAGGAATGAAATATAACCAGTTGGGATTGGAAAGACCAGCGGTTATATCTCATTCCTTCATTCCTCTCCCTAATCCCAGTCTAGCGACCCCCACCTGGCTGTGTTCTCCGACCTGCTGCACGTGAGTGCCGAGGAGCTGTGTCGCTGGCTGTGCAACCGCAGGATCGTGATGGTGATGGAGACGGTGGTGAAACCCGTGACGGTGGAGCGGGCGGTCAGCGCGCGCAACGCCCTGGCCAAGCAGATCTACGCCCATCTGTTCGACTGCGTTATTCAAAAGATCAACACGGCGCTCAAAGTCCCCGGGGTTCAGCACGCCTTCATAGGCGTTCTGGATATCTACGGGTATGAAGATGTCTATTTATTTATTTATTCATTTATTGTTTTGTTGTTTTAGTTAGTCATACTGTGTGTGGTTCATGTACTTTTTGCTGCTTTGTCTTCTACAGGTTTGAGACGTTTGACACCAACAGCTTTGAACAATTTTGTATTAACTACGCAAATGAGAAACTCCAGCAGCAGTTTAACTTGGTACAGCGTGGAACTTGCATCTCAACCAAAATATAATGCTGTACCTGTTCCACAAGGGGTTTTAATATACTCATCAATTTCTTTATTGTTTAAACTAGCACGTGTTCAAGCTGGAGCAGGAGGAGTACATGAAGGAGGACATCCCGTGGACCCTGATCGATTTCTATGACAACCAACCTGTAATTGATCTGATTGAAGCCAAGATGGGGATCCTAGATCTCCTCGATGAAGAATGTCTGGTGAGATGAGCTATAGCCCTGACTTTTTATTGTCCAACTTCCACTTCACTTGTTTTGGTTTTAGTCAATGATTTGACTCTTCTTATTCTGGTGTTCGTATCGTAAAGTTTAGTTCTGTGCGTGTCTCTGTGTCGCGGTTGTCCATCGTCAAGCTTCCTCAAGGAACGGATCAGAACTGGCTGCAAAAACTGTACAACTACCTGCAAGACAATCCACTATTTGAGAAGCCAAGATTATCAAATGAAGCCTTTATGATTCAACACTTTGCAGACAAGGTGTGTGGTCCCGAGGTGCCCGTGTCTACTCAATAGTCTACTAGGAAAATATAAAAATATAACCGCTGGTCTTTCTTTAACAGGTAGAATACCAAAGCAAAGGCTTTCTCGAGAAAAACAGAGACACGCTCTACGAGGAACTGGTGGAGATCATGCGTGCCAGCAAGGTATTTTAACCCATTCTTTTATTTCCACGGAATACATTAAAACATCATGGTAGCAAACGTTCTCCATATGTTAACATGTTTTCTCCATTATTATCAAGTTTGCTTTCCTGGCCAACTGTTTCCACGAAGAGGCGCAAAACAACATTCGTCCCACTAAGAGTTTCAAAGTGAAACCTGCGAGGCCTGGGGTGAAGCCAGCCAATAAGGAGTTCAGGACCACGGTTGGAGATAAGGTGACCATGTTTACTCTGTCTGCACAGGAACAGCCAAGCGGCCAGCTCGTATATTTGCTTTTCAGTGTGGAATTGCCCCCCTTCAGTTTGGATTATGTGTTTGTTTTGGAGTTTTGTTCTGTTACTACTGTATTGCTGACGTCTTGTTTTTCCATGGGACCTGGCATTCCTGGTGCTGTAGTTCCGCAGCTCTCTGTACCTTCTGATGGAGACGTTAAATGCCACCACCCCTCACTATGTGCGCTGCATCAAGCCCAACGATGAAAAGCTCCCCTTCGAGTGAGTCCAGACTGAGGGCCGGGATGGCCGGGGTTGAGCTGCAATGACCTAACTAATATTTTGTAACAGTTTTGAACGATATGTATACATACCTGTTGGTGTTTTATTGGGAGAATCGTACATAAACTCAATTACAATTCTTATTCATTGAATAATTACTTGAATTATTGCGGAAATTCTGTGTTCGGTTCCCCCACCCAGCAAATGTTTAGAACCAAGATGGCCACTAGGTGAATGAGGCCCATTGAAGTGTGTGTGTGTGTGTGTGTGTGTGTGTGTGTGTGTGTGTGTGTGTGTGTGTGTGTGTGTGTGTGTGTGTG
>JAOPJI010000142.1:17072396-17082469 GCA_027122695.1 Merluccius productus
CTGACTCTGACTCTGACTCTGACTCTGACTCTGACTCTGACTCTGACTCTGACTCTGACTCTGACTCTGACTCTGACTCTGACCTCTATGATTCGAAATACAGGAATAAGACATGGTTGAGGAGGTGCATACATTATATACCAATAAAAGCGCCAAAAAAAATCTACACACACAATATGTAGAAGTATAGAAATGTAAAACACACAGCTTTGTGTGGATTGTGTGGTCAGGTGTAACATCAGCTACCTGGAGGAGTGGCTGAAGGAGAAAGGCCTGCAGGGCTCCAACGCCATGGACACCCTGAAGCCGCTGTCTCAGGCCGCCTGGCTGCTGCAGGTCAACAAGACGGCGGACGAGGACGCCAAGGAGATCGCCGAGAAGTGCACCGAGCTCAACCCTGTTCAGGTGCAGTGAGATGTAGTGGGGGTTTTTTGTATGTTGTTGTCTTTGTCAAAAATGTTTAAAAAAAAATCAACATCATGCTCTCAACATGTTTTTATTATTTTTTTAGATCATCAAGATTTTGAACTCCTACACACCGATCGACGATTTTGAGAAAAGAGTGACGTCTTCGTTTGTTCGCAAAGTCCAGGTGCGTTTTGTGTCACTCAATTGTCTTCTGATATAATTTCCATCTTGGTTTGGCTCACTACAGAAAACTCTTCTGACACACTATAGCAAGCGTTGAATATACGTTTTAGGAAAGCACAGCCACGGGCAGATAAAAAGCAACACAGTATATTTAACCCGCATCGTTGGAGAGCAGGGCTATAATAACACACAGACATCCATACAATACACAACAATGTTTTTCTTTTTTCTTTTTCTTTTTAAATTCCAGGCGTTGCTGCAGGACCACGAGGGCTCCACCCAGCTGATGCTGGACACCCAGTACCGCTTCCAGGTCACGTTCCCCTTCTGCCCGTCCTCACAGGCTCTGGAGCTGCTGCAGGTCCCCAGCAGTCTGCAGCTGGGCTTCCTCACCCGACTATAACCACAACACTCCTTATCACACCACTTATCACACCCTAATTATCACACCCCACGTATCAAGCCACTTTATCACCCTGTCCTCAATCATGCTCAATGATTGGTCCATTCTGTGATTTGCCATAATTCACAAAGATGCCTAACAATGTACAGAGCTCTAATAGTATTATTATTATTATCATTATTTTTAAAATGATTGTCTATTTTTTAATCTCTTAACTGCACAACTATTTCCAATAAATAATTTTCATGCCGCCAAGATTATGCTTTTGTTTTTTAATTGGTTTGTTGTCTATTAATATTATTATTATTTGTCTTTGTATTTTATATTATTATTCTAGTATAATTATTATTCGGCTGTTATTATTATTATTATTATTATTATTATTTGTTAGTAGTAGTAGGCCTACTGTTATTGATGATCAGTTGAAGCTCCAGTGTGTGCGGAGCATCATCCCTGAATCCCCTCCCCTGGAAACTGGTCGAGCATCTTTTCCACGTGACGTCACGACAGCAGCATCAGCTGTGAAGCCCTCTCTCTCTCTACCTTTTTTTTTTTTGTTGCTGGTGCCCATTCGCTGCTCGTTGAACACCCCAAACAATATATGAGATCCCCTGTATTCCCTGAAATGGCGACACAGGAGGTTCAACCCAACGAGACTCTCGCAAATCTCAAATCGGAGTCGGAGACGCTCAAGTCCAAGCTGGAGGACGAACGGGCGAAGCTGCACGACGTCGAGTGTGAGTGAGGTTTCATCCGCAGGCCCGATGGAAATCACAGTGTTGTTGTCCAGTGAATATGTCTGGGTCGCTTGTGTAATTAACGAACTGTCAGATAAATGTATTGGGATCGATTGATTGATTTATACAAGTTCCGTGTCAAAAGATGTCCGCTCGCATGAAACGCCGAAGCCTATTCGGCGATGTGATGGAGCTTCAAAATCGATATTGCATCATATAGCTTATAGGGGGGGGGGCCTACTTTGGTTTTAATCCCTAATGTAGATCATAATCAACAGGATGCAGTTTAATTCCCTTATCCCGTAAGCACGCCTGACTGTGTGCATGCCCTGCTGTGTGTGTACAGTACATCAGGTGGCAGAGAAGGTCGAGGGGTTGGGCCAGTTCGTCATGAAGACCAGGAGGACCCTGAAGGGCCATGGCAACAAAGTTCTGTGCATGGACTGGTGCAAGGATAAGAGACGGATCGTCAGCTCCTCACAGGTGGGAAAAAAATAGTCCCTCAGCGTGCACAATATGGTCCTCTGTAACCCGTATCCAGATTTCGAAGCGCAAACAACAGCTGTACTCTTTTGTGATGTTGACAAAACCGTCTGTTTGTGGTTGCAGGATGGGAAAGTCATTGTGTGGGATGCATTCACCACCAACAAGGTATTGGCATTGTTATGCATAATGAGTGGATTTGCATAAATATTATATTTTCCCATATTTACGTATGCGTTGTGTTCTTAGGAGCATGCCGTGACGATGCCTTGCACCTGGGTAATGGCCTGTGCCTATGCGCCCTCTGGCTGTGCGGTCGCCTGTGGGTGAGTGTTTGACCCTTAATCTCCCAATCCTCCCTTGTCGTCCGTCATTATAATAAACGCTTATTTATTTGATGAGGTCCTCCGATTGTAATGCTAAACGAATGTGTCGTTGTTGCACAGGGGCCTGGACAACAAATGCTCAGTGTACCCTCTGTCTCTGGACAAGAATGAAAACCTGGCGGCCAAAAAGAAGTCTGTCGCCATGCACACAAACTACTTGTCTGCCTGCAGCTTCACCAACTCAGACATGCAGGTGAGACCCGCTAGGATGCTCAGGTCCAGTGGACTGATGTACAGCGGACCATTTACGACAACAAGGCTTCACCAGCCCGATGTGGGAGTATAGTTTGACTAATCTCAATATTTTAAGCCCTTATCATGGCCAATCAAAAATCTGTATATGTGTATATATGTGTATATATACATGTGCAGTGAACACGGTCAAGAAGTCACAGCATTACATTGTAACTTGTTGGATGTCGCTGCTGTCTTGTGATTTTCCAAATTTTGGAATTTGCAACAAGGAAATTGTGAAAGTGATGGACAACAGGATCTGAAAATGTAAAATGAGCATAACATATCACCAATGGATGCATCCACTGCACAGTGCACACCTACCAAATATCTTGTCAGGAAAATGTCAAGACAGGATGCAAAAAATAGACTCCACCCATTAAACCGGCATGAAGGAACGTAAGGAGATCTATAGACTGAAATGACGTGTGATAACAATGGATCCTTTTGTGATGCTTGACGCACACCTTGATACCCCTTAATAACATCATTAGAAGTAAAATGACGTGTTTCTGTTGTCCATCACTTTAACATAAATACCCTTCTGAGTGTGTGATATAGGATTTAACACATCCTCATCCTCATTTACCTTCATTTACCAGATTTTGACATCCAGCGGAGATGGAACATGTGCATTATGGGATGTCGAGAGCGGGCAGCTGTTGCAGAGTTTCCATGGCCACGCAGCAGACGTGCTCTGTCTTGACCTGGCCCCATCCGAGACTGGAAACACATTTGTCTCAGGGGTGAGGAGGACTCTCTCCTGTTGTTAACATGTTGTTGCTTGTCTTTGGTTCATATGGGGTAGCTGCTAACGCATTTTCTTATGTGTACCTTTAAAGGGCTGTGATAAGAAAGCTAATGTCTGGGACATGCGTTCAGGACAATGCATCCAGTCCTTTGAAACCCATGAATCAGACATCAATAGTGTAAGGTAAGGGTTGGTTTTGTGGTGAAAAAAAAAATAGAGAGAGAGAGAGAGAGAGAGAGAGAGAGAGAGAGAGTTAAAATGTATTAATGTGTATTTTTCGGATGAATCCATCCAAAATGAATTATAAATTATAAAATAACAAAAAATAAAATTCCATGAGTGATCATTACCAGAGATTATAGTTATCAAATGTACAAAACACAAAATATACAAATACGAATATTCTTTACATTTAACCATAAATAATAATGAGTTTCTTGCTTGCATCAGGTACTATCCCAGCGGAGATGCGTTTGCATCTGGCTCTGATGATGCTACAGTAAGTGATCGACTACTACTACTACTAGTAGTAGTACACTACTACTACTAGTACACTACTACTACTGCTACTACTGCTACACTTTTCCACCCTCATTTCACCCTGTACCGTCATCCTGTACCACTAGAGCAGCTAGCTCAGGTGCTACGAGCAACACATATAAAACGGATAACAACACCCCTTGTGTTTGTGTTACAGTGTCGTCTGTATGACTTGAGAGCGGACAGAGAGGTCGCTATTTATTCCAAAGAAAGCATAATTTTTGGTGTTTCCAGTGTTGACTTTTCTCTCAGTGGTAAGAGACAAATATCCGCTCATGTTCCTGTTTCCTGCTGCATGCATAGTGCTGACATGCATCTCCTCCATCATTTTGATTCGATTGATTTTCCTTTCAGGTCGGCTACTTTTTGGTGGCTACAACGACTACACCATAAATGTGTGGGATGTGCTCAAGGGAACCCGGGTGTCCATTCTGTTTGGACACGAGAACCGGGTCAGTACCCTGCGGGTGGCCCCCGATGGGACAGCCTTCTGCACGGGGTCCTGGGATCACACACTCAGGGTAGGTTGACGGAAGTCTTCAACTCGCAACCGTTTGTGATTATGACTTATTATGACTTATATGCCTATTATGACACTATTGTGAATCATCATTTGTAATATAACTACGTTTTTTTTCAGGTCTGGGCTTGAGGATGAAGACGAAGATGCAGAGTAAAGCTTAGTAATTGAGAGAGCTGATGGGGGAAAGATGCTGAAAGTTCAGTTTGCTTGAGTACAATCATGAGAATAGTGGCTCAGATTCCGTTGTGTGTGTATAATGCTAAGCAATGACACCGGGCACTGTATATACCTCTGTGTTATTATGGCCAGGGTAGATACATGTATAGGATTTGGGAAGTTATTCAACCATATGGAATAAAACAGTATGATTAGCACACAGTATTCAGGGTAACGGTTATAGTTGTGAAATGTATATTTCAGACAATTACACTTGTACAATGTCAGTTTAGGATAGAGGTGCAATAACAGTGATATGGTAGGATATTGTTTTGCCCACAGGAAGACGATATGCTCATTTTGTATCCTATAATACACATCACCACCCCAAGAACAGCCTGAAAGTGTTTTGAAAGTAACTTACCTGCCAATATTACTCTATGGTGTAGGTAAATGTACAAGAAAAAAATCATTTTGACTCTTTCAAGCCTTTTATTTTCTGATCTAAACATTGCGTATTGCTTGATGTGCACATTCCACTACATAAAATACCCCACTCAATTACTTCCATAATATCTGAAAATATGTTTTAATTCTCAGAATGTACTCCCGCTCATTGAGCTATCTTATGGCTGTGATTTCATATTTATTGTAATTATTTTATTGTAGTTAAGTGTACATATCAGTTATTTAAGGGAATGTTATGAAAATATATAAAAAACAATAAATTGGGTTTTAAATATGATTTTGTCTTAGTCCTTTTGTGTTAGCTTTCGTGTTGGCCCTGTCTTTATACAATGAGTATGAATATAATACATACAATTATATATTAATAAATGCATATGTAAAAATAAATCAATACATTTTTGTTAACAAGAAATGACAACAAAGTAGTTACAGCTATATGTTTTGCTATGGGTATACCCATAGATTAAATATCAACTATCATAATATTTAGTATATTTAGGCAGAAATATGGTCACAGTTAAGGCTATGTTTATTGCGAACCCTCAATAAAGTTTTCCAATTTTGAAAGCGGAAGTGACATCATCAACAAGCTGCTGCCGCTGCTGAATCAAAACAATGGCCGTTCTGTCAAAATTATATTTTCCAACTTGGGATACTGTAAAACATGTTGGTGTAGATGTTGTCCTGTTCTAATAAACCTGGCGTGCAATGGACACATGAATTAAAAGGCCAATTCCGAAAATAACAATATTTAAATCCAGTCAGCTCTTCGGCGCCACAATGAGTGATGTTGTTGAGAAGACCCTCACAGCGCTGCCGAGTCTGCTGTCTCTAGACTCACAGACGGGGAAACTGTCGTCCACGTCCAAACTAGGAAACCTGATCAGAGGGATTACTGAGTTAACATCGAAACATGTGAGTGTATTTATTTGAGCATTGCACAACAACACTATGGTAGTGCTGATGAAACGGTGTGTGCTGCTGAGACACTATGTTGTCCCTTTCATTGCCTGGACAATAACCCACTCCAGCTGTCCTTTATGGTCGCCTTTGATTCTCCCCTCCAGGATGAAGAGAAACTCATTCAACGTGAACTTGTGGCTATCAAAGAGCAGGTGTCTTCTCCCAACACGACCATGGTACTGATGTGTTTCCTGTTTTGTTTTGAATATTTCGAATATTTTCTTGACATTTTGGCCAGATTAACATGAATGTGTGGTATTACTTATTGCCTGACGTGTGTTGCTACTTGGTTGTGTTGTCGTGGTCTACTTTAGAGGCAGATGAAGGAGCTCATGGTGAGGGCGATCTACTGTGAAATGCTGGGTTATGAGGCCTCCTTTAGCTACATCCATGCCATCAAATTGGCTCAGCAAGGCACGGCTCTGGACAAGAGAGTTGGTATGTTATTTGGTATTCTTCGTTGTCTCAATGTGCCAAGCTGTTTTTAAGTAGACACATTTTGAATAAGGGGAATATTCGTGTAAATATCTATTCCTGTATATATTTTTGTTGATGTCTTTCAGGTTACCTGGCTGTATCCTTGTTTCTGAACGAGAGCCACGAGCTCCTTCTCCTTCTTGTCAACACTGTATTAAAAGTGAGAGCTTACTTATCTAAGTTTAGTTGGTTTGGATTGCAGCGATACCTGAGTCTCCCAATCCTTCCAACACAGTAACACTGAGATTGCACATTGGATACGTTGGATGTTTTGTGCACTGATCATCCGTGTTGTTGTCTCTGCAGGATCTTCAGAGCACAAATCTGATAGAAGTGTGCATGGCACTAACTGCTGTCAGTCAGATATTCCCCAAAGATATGATACCTGCAATCCTTCCCCTAGTGGAGGAGAAACTCAATCACCCAAAGTAAGGACTGCTAACAAAACATTGCTTTTTGTTATTTCTAGATCGCTCCAACTTTACTTCACTTAGGATTTAACTCTTGTACGTTCTTAACAGAGAAATTATCCGGAGGAAAGCCGTCCTGGCCCTCTACAAGTTCTATCTGATAGCTCCCAACCAGGTGCAGCACATCCACAGCAAGTTCCGGAAAGCTCTGTGCGACAAGGATCCCGGCGTAATGTCTGCTTCACTACACATTTACTTGGAGATGGTCACGGTAGGTCCTTCCCCAAATCAGCCATAATAATAATAACATACATTAAAATTGTATAGCGCTTTTCCAAGTACTCAAAGATGCTTCACAGAGTGAACACACAGGGTAAAAAAATAATATAATATATAAATATAAATAAAAGACAAGTAGGTTGTTAAAAACTAGAGGAATCATGAAATAAAGTATAATATGTTGCTTTGATTTGTCACCAAAGGAGAATATTAACTATCCCGTTGATTCTTGCATTACAGGAAAAGCCGGAGGGTTACAAGGACCTCACGGTGAGTTTTGTGACCATCTTGAAGCAGGTGGTGGGAGGGAAACTGCCCATTGATTTCAACTACCACAGCGTTCCCGCTCCCTGGCTTCAGATCCAACTCCTGAGAATACTCTCCTTACTGGGGAAAAACGACAGGAGGTAACGCAGCCGACGCTATTGTCTGTTTGATAAGATTGGATGACTTGATTTTTGTACAGTACATCATTACTTGACCATCTGATTCTATTGTGTCTCTGCAGTACGAGTGAGATGATGTATGAGGTCCTCGATGAGTCTCTACGACGCGCCGAGATGAACCACAACATCACCTACGGTACCTTAAATCTGTCATGCTTCCATGACTATTATGCGTTTTCACAAGGGTTACTCTGCCAAATGTAATTTCTTGTTCTTGTGAAAATCCTTTATTTTCCAGCAATAATGTTCGAGTGTGTGAAAACAATTTACACAATTCACCCCAAAGCTGATCTTCTGGAAAAAGCTGCAAAGTGCATTGGCAACTTTGTTCTGTCACCAAAAATAAACCTGAAATACTTGGGTAAGATTTGGATTCCACTCTAAAGATATGTATTACGATATAGCATGTTTTCTGGTAATTCAATAAATAAATAGTTTATACATATACTATATAAAATAACATGGTAAAGCCTATTTTTGTATACTCCGTGTGAACTAAATACTTTCTTATTTTGTTTATCACTTTACTGTAATGCAGCCTTTAAAACCAGGGAAATACGCTTATGCCATATCATGATATGACGATATCCAAACTCTAAGACTACATCGAGTCTCATTCCACGATATCGATATAATATCGATATATATCACCCAGCCCTAGTATATGTAGAGCATACTTATAGTAGTACATAGATATTTATAGTGGTTCATGGAGCGGTGTTAATGCTGTTCACCTGTATTGCTCTTGAAGGACTCAAAGCCCTCACCTATGTGGTGCAGCAGGATGCTAACCTGGCTCTGCAGCACCAGATGACCATCATCGAGTGCCTGGATCACTCAGACCTCATCATAAAGCGAGAGGTGGGGGAGGTCTAGCTGGAAGAACTAGAATGGACAGCACGGGACTTTTATTTGTCTATAATATATTGGACAGATAACCGACTTGTGCACTTTGTTGTTTTTATGCACAAATGAATTGACCTCACCTCATCCTTCTGATCCAATTTGTTTGCAGTTACTCCTATTTTTATTGTGTACTTTGATTGTTTCCAGACTCAAATGTAGTGTAATGTTGTTGTGGTTTTCTTCTAGACACTGGAGCTGCTGTTTCGGATCACCAACGGCCAGAATGTGAAGGTTATCGTGGAGAAGCTGCTGGATTTCCTCCGCCACAGTAAAGATGACTACATTACTATAGACCTCGGGGGAAAGGTGGCGGAGCTGGCAGAAAAATATCCTTCAAAATATGTTTTTCACTGTTGGAAGTTGTTTAGTGTTTAGCAATGAAGCAATTTGTGGTGCATGAACTCCATTGCTGAATGATTATCTTACTTGTAACTGTTTGTTAACGGATGTCTCACATATATAATAGTTATTTAATCAGCTTGTTGACATTGTAAAACATTAATTATTTTCAGCATATTTTTCACGAACAAAAAAACAGTCTAGCAAGGAGAACCTAGGGTACCGATATTTTACTTAAGAACATGTAGCTTATGGTTAGAAAAGTTAGAATGGTGTTTATCTTCCTATATACTAATCTACATATGCCCCGGACAACGTATGGTTCATTGAGACCATGAACACAGTATTTCTGCTGGTCGGGGACCAGATGCAGCCTGACATCCCAAACAGCTTCCTGACACTGCTGTCTGAGGGTATGTTCACTTGTTCACAAATGAGTTTTCCACACTTCTGGCATTTGTCTTAAAAACCTGCTAAACCTTGCACTCTGTGTTTTGCCGTCTGGCCCCAGGGTTTGACAGCGTTGAGGAAGACCGACAGCTGAGGCTGTTTGCTGTGGAGTCCTACCTGTCTCTCCTCCAGGACCGGCCAGCCAAGCTGTCCCAGCGCTTCCTCCAGGTCATCAGTTGGGTGAGCATTGCTACCAGCATTTACATACACCTTGCTTATTACACAGCTTTTTTGAATACTAGATTCTAAATGATCAATTACGGAATTCTACGGTCTGTTATTTCTGAATAGCAGACCGCTGATATGAACGCTATTTCCAACCGTAGAATCAAACAGACAATTTATTTCTAGCGGAAGCAATAAAATCTTTGTTGTTGTTATGTCCTGCATCACCCTGTCGGGGTTTATTTCACTTCATTTGTGAACAACTGTGAACATTTTTAAATCCAGCTTTAAAACACTTCTCTTCTCCTGTGCTTATGATTGAGCTCATTCAAAGCACTTTAAATTGTAATCTTTCATTTGCACTAT
>JAOPJI010000142.1:17088985-17110945 GCA_027122695.1 Merluccius productus
AATGTTTGTTTTATGTAAAGCGCATTGAGTTGCCATTGTGTATGAAATGCGCTATATAAATAAAGCTGCCTTGCCTTCATTTCACAAAAAATAATGCATTCATTTGGTAATGATAAAAAGTAGCCATATATATGCATTTCTGAAGCTGTAAGAACTTGAGGCAATTGTTTGATAATTAATTAATCAATAAAACATTACAACATTATAGTGGATTCATTTATTTTGTTTCTGTCCATCAAATAACCGTTTTCATATGTTCCAGACAGAATAGCCTGAATGTGAAAGGACCTAACCATGTTGTGTTGTGCCCCCCCCCCCCCTCCCTGTGACTAGGTACTGGGTGAATACTCTTGCTTAAAGGAAGGCCTCGAGCCAGTCACTGTCCTGAGACTCCTGGCCCAGCTGCTTGAGCTGAGACACTGCAGTAGTGAAACCAAGAGCTGGGTGCTGACGGCCATGACCAAGCTATGCGAAGGCCCCGCCTGCGTGTCCGTGGCCCAGGAGCTGGCAGAGAGACATGGCGGCTCCCTGGATACCGCGTTGAGACAGAGGCTTCACGAGCTGCAGTACCTGGCTACCCACGCAGAGCTTCGGAGCAGGGTGCTCCCACGCAACGTTGGCCTGGAGCCCTGCCTGGAGGTAACGGGTCACCTCGAAGAGCTACAATAGGGCTGCAGCTATGTAGCCGATTAATCGTTTTGTCGATCGATATATATATATCATATCTTCCTTGAAAATGTCTTCCCTGGTCCCTGGACAGGTCGATTCATCGTTGTCCTTTTTGGATGGATTTGTCTCTGAGGCGCTGGCCGCTGGAGCCGCGCCATACAAACCACCCCATCAGAGACAAGAGGAGCTGGCGCAGGAAAAAGGTACCGCTAGCTGCTTAATCGCTGATAGACATTCCTCACTTATTTACTCTCTTTAGTAAATAATTGAGTACTCTCATGCTTTTATCCAAAGTGACACACAGGGTCCAAAATTAACACCCGCCACCAGCTAATTAATGAGTAGGTAGGGGGTTAGCCATCTTGCTCAAGGATGCCTAAACCCCTGCCTGTCGACATTGGCATTCGAACCCAGCACTTTTCGACTGCGAGTCACACACCCTAACCCCTGGAAGCTTTTCTTAACTTGTTCCACATTTTGTTGCTTTTCTTTCCTCAGCTCTGAGCATTGAGCCGTATGGTCTGTCCCTGCCCCTCAGCATTTCCTCCTGCAGTATAGCAGAGAGACTGTCTCCCACTGTGCTGTCCATGAGCTCCGGCCTATCAGGAAACAGCACCGAGCTGTCACACAAAGGAGGGTACAGGACTATTGTTTTGTTTTTAACATGCTTATCATTGTAATTACAGTTGTCCTCCTCCGTCCCAATTCCTAAAGTAAGCTATTATATTGTTTTAATCACCCTACTAAATGTCTTTCTCTGAATGAAACAAATGCTGTAGTTTTGATGGACCTCTGACGGTGCTGGCCGGTGCTCTGATGTGTTGGCTCTCCCTCCCTGCTGTCTCAGCTCTAGCGCTCTGAAGCTGGAGGGCGTGAGGCGGGTGTGGGGGAAGGAAGGCTATCTAGCCCAGACGGAGGCGGCCGCCACAGTGGAGGAGACAGCCCAGGTGGAGGGCCCCAGCCCCCTCGGCCTCTCAGGCCTCCAGGAAGGAGGCTCCTCGTCTCAGGCTCCTATCGCCGCTGCGTCAACCGGTACCCGCAGAGGTACCAAAAGCATAAAAAATGAGAATATGTCCATTTAATATTTGTCCATATGATATTTGTAATATGGAATTACAAATATCATAGGCATTGAAAATATCTTCTTAAATATCATAGGTCCTAAATATTTGTTGTGACTGTGTAATAAACCAGACAAGCAGCACTGCTGAGATAAACTGACAGAATTAGAACAAATAAACAAATAATAATACAATAAATGTGTATACTTATAAAACAATTCCAGGTCATTTACCTATACGCCGTTGGGCTGTGGAATCTGTATTAAATTGTGTTCTAAGTGGTATTAAAAAGGTATTAAAAAAGTCTTAAATTGAACTGGTTGAAACCTGTAGATACCCTGTCCACCCCCACCCCCACCCTGGAGGCTGACCGGGAGAAGCAGCAGCTGGCCTCCTCGCTCTTTGTGGGTCTGGGCTCCCAGAGCTCCACTGGACCGTGTCTGGTGAGATCCTATCCAACCCTCCTCCCACTCTGACCTACACACACTATATGAAAACACACACACAGTGTCTATAACGTGACATCATCCTAACATGTTCACCGATCTCAACAGATGGGAAAAGCAGAGCCGACGCCCCATCGCTTCAGGAGGAAAGTCACAGGTCAAGGATCGTCCTCAGGCGCCAGCGAGCAATCGTGTGGCTCCGCCTCTTCCTCCCACTCCCCCTCCCCCCTCTGCGCTCTGAGTGCTGTGGATAACTTGATGGACTCTGGCTCCTCCCCGCCTGACCTCACCCCCCACCTCCCTCGTGACCTTCCCACCAACAACGGCCTACGTGGCGCACAAGCGGACCTCACCGAGGAGGACACGGACACAGACACGGACGTGAGCGCATCTCTTGTCAAGGCGAACGGCGTGGCGGCGGTCGACCCTGACCTGCGCGCCGACCTCCATGACCCTGAGCACCTCCGTCTGAGCTCCTGTCTGCCCGACGAGCTGTCCGAGCTGCCCCGCTCCGAAATCACCCCCCTCTGCTCCGACACCAGCCTGGCCCTTTCCGCCTGCCGTGTCCAGACAGACCACTCCTCGCTGCTCGTCGTCTTCATCGCCAACACGTCTGACTCGGCCGCTCGACAGTTTGCACTGCAGATGACCTCCGAAGAGCTTGAGGTAGTTCTTGAAAGTGTGATATTCCAAACCTGTGTTTTGTAATGTGATGTGTACTTGCCCTGGTACTGTGGATGGAAATGAGCAAGATGTATAATCTTGCTATAATCAGGTACAGTGCATCTCTTCTCATTGAGACTAAGACCTTTTTGGACATTGTCGCAAAACGCAATAATTAAAAATAAACTTCCTCGAGCGGCGCCACATAACTACAGCATTGTTACCCAAAAACTAGAAAGATTGAACTTTTCAGTTAAGTAATTTTTCAGTCAAGTAATGCCGCATTTGTTGTTATTTCTCAAGGTGTCCCGTGTGTCAGAGGAGGAGGAGGAGGAGGAGGAGGTGGAGGGCCACACTGTAGCCGTGTGCCAGTACTCCCTGGTCCCCACCAGACCCTCGGTTCACATGGAGCTGGCCGGCGTGGCGTCCTACCAGCTGCCTGACGGGGAGCCTCAGACCACGCGGTTCTCCTACACACTCTCTCTCACAAACTTCATCAGGTGCTCTATCCATGCTCTTATTTATTTGTTCATTTGTTGACTGACTTTTGTGGTGGAAATTCGTAAACCAACTGAATTTGTAAATCAATGTCCAAAAATGATGAGAGTAACAACTGCATGCAAAAGTTCGATTTATTGAGCACGCTCAGGAGAATAAACTTTTGTGCGTGTCTGACATTCTCCTGAGCACGCTCAATAAAATCTCTTGTCTTGGGGCTCATTAGAGAGAATGGTATCATTCCAAACACATACACTAACAAATTGCCTGAACACCTTATATCGAACTGGTCTCTCATTGTTCATCGCACTTTATTGGACGTTGTGCAGGCCTTTGACTGTGTCCACCGAGCAGTATGGCAGGCTGTGGCTGGCGTTCTCCAACGACACTAAGCAGAACCTGAAGCTGCTCAGCGAGAGCCCAGACCCCCTCCGAGCCACGCTGCACCTCCTGAGGGACAAGCTGCAGCTCCACATCGTGGACATCATAGGTGGGGAGGGAGGGGCGGTGGGGTTTTTAGCATCGCTCAACAGACCAGAACATTTTTTTTAAGGCTGCAACTAACGATTATTTTCATAGTCGATTAATCTTAATGATCATTTTTCCGATAATAATTGAGTCTAGAAAATGTCATAAATAATAGCAAATGCCATCACAAGTTACCAATGTGTACCAGTAATGTCTGTGTTCAAATTTTAGCTATAATCTTATCATATTATTATATTTATCATATTATACTGTCTGATATTGGTTTACCCTGCATCACTATATATAACGACAACCAAAATCCTGAGACAATAACTGGTCTCGTATCGATCCTCAGTAAGAGCTCAGTGGACTGATGAAGAACTAACCCATTTTTGTATTCTTTTCTTTGCAGCCTCAGAGGGCATCGTAGCGTGCCAGCTGCTGCAGGGGCAGCCGTGTCTGATGCACTGCCGCATCAACGCAGGCTGTCTGGCCGTGTGGCTACGCTCCTCTCTCCCAGAGCTCCCAGACTGTCTGCTCTACCACTGTCAGAGGGCCCTGGCTGAGCACTGACACCCTGCCGCCACCACAGTTAGTAGACTTACCAATGACTACGTATAACTTATTGTCTGAAAAACCAACAAAGAGCCAACGATGGTTTGCGTCATTCAGTTCGCCTCTTCCTGAAAGGGAAGCTCAGGGGTGGAGTCAAATGTGTTTACTCCCACGGATACGAGTCCTGTGGTGGTGGTGGTGGTGGTGGTAATTTACTGAACAAACACGGACATGTCTTAAATAAATATGGAGTGTGTGTGCCCGCCAGGACTTGAAGACTTAAACTGGTGGATTAAATAGTATGGTGTGTGTGCCGTATGTTATTGTTTTTGTTTTACTGAGGCTCACCGCAAACTCTTGATGAATAACACTTAAGTCTGATGGGCACTTTTAGTAGAGATGTGGGGAGTAGTAGTAGAGATGTGAGGAGGAGAGTTTTCTGAGAGGTCTTTTGAGAATGAATTGAATTGGATCAAGTCATGCAGCAGTGATTTCATTATATATGAATACAGCCAGTGTAGTTGTTTTTTTTTTGTAGTAGCACATCTTACAAACCCTTTTGGTTCATCAATGTTTTCATCAATACTCACTACTTAAATGCATTTGATGGCAATGTCTCAAAGAAGATTCATCACGATACCAAAGTTTAAGTTGTATCCAAATGAGTCCACCAGTATTCATGAAAAAAGGGAACATGAAATGATCAGTTACTGTTACATCAGTAGAGAGTAAAATGCACAGATTTTAGCAAGCTGCCTTTGAAATCTAGTTGGCCTTTATAGTAATCGGTATCCGCACCCTACAAGGCATCATTGTTCTGTCCAGGGTACATTAGCTGTTGGCAAAATACTCCTACTGACTTCTCTCTTTTCATTTCAACAGATTGAAGCACTTATCCTGCTGACAAAATGTAATTTAAAAATATTTGTCAGATGTATACTGAAGGACAATGGATGAAATGGCTGTTGACTTTTCCCACTCTTTTGATGCCCCTTCATTCTCTGTACCCACATTATCTATGCACTAACACATTTCATCCATACTACAGAAGTGCTGAATCCTCGTGGTCTTTGATTATTATATTTTTCTATTAATGCTCACCCTCCAGCATATTTTTAGACTATATATTCTTAAAAAAGAATAGAATATTTTTTTATATTGATTTCAAAAAGGTATTCTCTAGGCTTCCCATACTATTTAGATTTCATGTGCCGAATGTTGCAGTCTACAGGATTTATTTTGGCATGCACTATTTAATCCAAGTTGACGAGGGAAATTGTGTGTTTTTGTTTGATTTGTCTGGGTGTGAAGCACATTATGACAATCTGAAGTCTGAAACATGATGTTAAGGTGGCGTTTTTTATTTGTGCCTGTGGTACAGAAAAGATCAGTGTTCTTTTAGTGCCTGACAGCTATTATAACGTATGAATAAATTGAACTTTTTAAACTGACATCATTTTTATATGTTTTTTTTTGCCCTGTCAATCATTCGTTCTGTGTTGGCTATAAAACAAAAACGTGTCACAAGAACAAATCATTTTTGATGCTGCACATATTTAGTTGTGTTCAGTATAAGATGTTTTGTAGCTGATAAGATCAATACTATGTATATATTTCTATATAGAAATACAATGTAAATATGAGTTATATGCATTCATTTATTTTATTGCATTTCTAAAAAATGTAAATGTTAGTTTTGTACAATATGGGACTTGTAGATTAGCAGAGCAAATTCCTCCAAACCGGAAGTCCAAAATGGTGTCTAAAACTAACTTAAAACACTACATCTCCTAGTTCAAAGTTCAATTCACCACTAGCAGTCTCCTTTACTCCAGGATGAAACTTTACAATCTCCTCAAAAAGGTTTCTATTGTAAAATGTACTGTTGGGTGGGATTCTGATTCAGTTCCCCTGCCCACCAGCTAATGTTTAAAACCAAGTGGGAACCAAGATGGCTATCTGAATAAAGCCTGCACATGGGAGAAGTTTGCCTTCAGGGCTTTCTGCCTAACCCTAAACCTAACCAAGTAGTTTTGTTGCCTAACCCGAACCCAAAACCTAACCAAGTAGTTTTGTTGCCTAAACCTAACCAGGTAGTTGTGTTGCCTAATCCTAACCAGGTAGTTGTGTTGCCTAAAACTAACCAGGTAGTTGCGTTGCCTAAACCTAACCAAGTAGTTATGTTGCCTAAAACTAATCAAACTGCAAATCAAACAAAAAACAAAACTCAAAATTAAGTCTAAAAACAATACAGGGTTCAGGACACAAACCCCCGTCTCCAGGGTGAGTCATGTGCTCGACACATTAATCCACCATGACCTTCTCCCTATGTGTACTTTGTCGCTCTTTATACTACAGCGGCTTTCTGCCAGAAAGGGCTTTCTGCCAGAAATCCCTGAAGGCAAACTTCTCCCATGTGCATAAGCCCATTCATGTCTCTCAGCGGCTGTTGTGGTGGTGGGTGTGTCCACCTTCCCCGGTCCTGGGAATGAAGCGCATCGCTAAGCCTTGCTCGTCCTCCACGGGCTGCTGGGACAGGTTATTGGTCTGCCGGATGTTGCTGAGGCTGTAGCCGTGCCGCGGGCAGACCGTGAAGCGAGTCAAGAGCGTCACCAAGACAGCCTTCATCATCACCATGGCGATGTGCTTGCCCACGCAGGAACGAGGGCCGCTACCGAAAGGCTGGAAAAAACGACTGGGCACCTTCAGAGAGAAGAGCGAGAGACGGAGAGAATTAGAAACATTTTGTTCACACACAGAATGAACATTACTCTGGTTTTCGGTGTCTTTCATTCATAACTCTCTCCCTGCTTACTACTTTGTCAAAGTTCTCCAGACTGAATTCGTTTGGCTTCGGGAAGAACTCGGTGCGGTGCATGAGGCCCATGTTGAGGATGATGTTGGTTCCCTTGGCGATCTTGGTGCCGTCGATGATGTCATCCTCCAGGGCCTTGCGCATAGTGAAATCCACCACAGGGTGAAACCTCAGACACTCGTGAATGAAGCTCTCCAGCACCTTCAGATTCTGGACGTCCATGTGTTCAGCCTCCTTGCTGCCTGGTCGTTATACAATACGAAACACGAAATCATTAGACTATTTCGATTTGCCTGGCTGAGAATTAACCTCTAGATTGCTGACGTCGATGGTGATGATGTTGATAAAGGTGAGGCGGCAGAGGAAGAGGGCTTCACCTAACTCCACGAGCATCTCCTCCACGATCCTCAGCTCCACCTCCGGGTTCTGCTTGAGCAGCATGAGCATGAAGAACAGGCTGACGGACAGCGTGTCAGGGGCCGCGATCACCATCTCAAGGACACACTGTCGCACGTCGTCTCCCGACAGCTCGCCATGGTTCTGGCAAAACGGGGAGAGCAAGAACATAACCCATCCGGATGGACCCCAAACCCAGGACATGTGGCTGACAGCTAGGATGGTATGATGATGGTAAGTAAGTAAGTAAGTAAGTAAGTAAATTGAATTGTTGTGTGTGAATTGTTTTAGGACAATGTTAGTTAAAAGGTTTCCAAATTTCCAGAATTTTGTCAAATTAGGCCAAAAAAGATTGTGGACAAATGGGTTCATGTTTTTTCAGACCTGGGCAAAGATGAGTTCTGACGTGAAGTCACGGTCGTCCTCCAGCTTTTCAGACTCAGCGAGCGTCTTTCTTTTAGTCTCAATCAGGCTCTCCATCGCATCCTGCAGTTCTTTCCTGTTGACACACAAACACATAAAGGGCATTAGGCATTAGGAGTCATCAATATTTCAGGTCATTCTGGTGTAGCGTGAAAAGGCCTTACGCTGCTTTCTCGTGCTTATTGCACAGCCATCCAATTTTGAAGAATATATCCGGCTTGATCAGAACAGACTGCCAGGCCTCGAAGTAATTGTGGATCTTCAAGAGGAGTTTCTTTTCTGAATTGAGAATGATGAGATAAGATAAACTTAATAATAATAATCCCAGACAAGAAAGTTGGGTATTAAAAAGAGAAATATATGCGACAACATATTGGCCTATTATAGTAGAGGAAAACTCAGCTTCATCCTTTGTGCCTCCGTTTAAACCGTGGCTATCATATCAACGTCTCGCCAAGCGCTGAGGGTGAGCTCTGTGACTGACCGTCGAGGGGCACCCGGAGGAACAGCCGGTTGGAGATGTCCACCACGATGCATCTCAGCAGGTTGAGCACGTCCACGTGGCCGGAGGCGTCCGTCATCTCCCGCACGCCGTCCAGGTGCTCGGCCGTGGAGCGAACGCAGATCCCCACGGTCCTCTGGAGCCCCGGGCCTGTCAGAGCTGTCCGAGCAAGCCAACAACAACAACAACCACAACAACAACAACAACAACAGAACTGACTTGTAGGTAACATTATGTGGAATCCCCACAGTGCCATGCTTTTTAAGCACGGTATGCCTGCTCACCTTTTGCAAAATACGCCCTGGCTTTTTTCCACAGTGGAACATCGCTGTTGAAGATGATTCCTCTGCCTTCCATGCCGATGCATTCTAGTCCCCTCTTGCTCCCAAACCTGGCTGTGTAGTGTGCACTCTTCAGGACGTGGTACACGGCAGTGGACCTGCAGAGGACAACAGGCTATGACAACATGCCATGCATCTCTCATGACATATATATACCAACTCTTGAACGGTATTTCAATGCAACTTGCTTGCTGAGGATGACCGTCTCCTCTCCGTTAATCCAGACGCGCACTAAGCTGCCATATTTTCCGTTGTAGTAGTTGCAAGCGGTTCCTATACCGGTGCACATGAACCTGCCGTAGGAGAGAAGCGGACCCAGACCGCCACAGAACGAAGGCCCTGGCGGCGTGGAAAAGGGACAGGAGGGATTTAAATGTAGAGCAACACGGTGCCTCAGAGAGTGAGTCAGGACTCAGGAGTCTGCCAACCATGTCACCCCCAAGACCACCCCACAAAGTCTTTGAACCAGATCCGTGTGTGCTTTTTTTCTAGCTGGTTCTCTGTCACTTTGCGTGTGCTCTGATCCTCTCACTTAAGGAGGTCAACATCCCTCCAGGGAAAGTCTACCCTCACAAGTATACGGGACATATCCCAGTGCATTCATAATTCATCATTTGACTTGTCTCTGAATATATGTCCTGTACAAAGTGCAGAGTGCATTTCTTACAAATAATTACAGGGGGGTGGGGTTCAAATGCCCTCTAGAGCCCTCTGGTTGGCGCCCGGCAAATGTTCATCAGGAAGAGAACGAAGGTTTTTCTATTGATTTTCTGATACACACAGTACATGTATTATTAGTAGTTACTCAGAGGAACAGCACACGCGAAGACGTCTCTTACCCGGCAGCGATGTCAGGCTCCTCCTCCTCCTCCTCCTGCTCCACACAGCACAGAGAAGCAGGCAGAGCAGCGCCAGCATCCCGCTGGTGGCTCCGGACACAGAGCCCGCCGCGGTGAGGTGCATCACCAGGGACCCAAGAGACGCCGTCCCCATCATACCCCCCCAGCCTGTAACACACCTGAGCAGCAGCACCACCACCACCTCTCCTTTAAGTCCTCTAATTATATACAAGCCAAGGTTTAGCTGGAGATGAGCTCAAACTAAAACAATAACAAAACGAGGGTTCACTTTTAGCTCTGGGTGGATGATGATGGTCCTCGACCTCTGGAGAACCTTGCCTTTTGAGCTCCCCTTGTCCTTCAGTAACAGGGTGCTGCCGGGCGCGTGCAGTGAAACCATAACACACCCACAGAAAGCTGCTTTTCCAAATCACCCCACCCATGCTCTATGACGGGTGTAGCAAAGCCATAGTAATTCGATTTTTTTCCCCCCTTGCAGTCGCCTTTGCAACCTTGAGTGTGGAACAATGTGTCCCAGAATGACGTGATAACCTATCCAAAAAGCCCCAATATTTATTCTTTAATTAATTACTCTACTTTATTAATTACAATTTAGATGTTTTGATGATGCAGATGATGATGAGGATGAAATGGGTATACTTACTTTTCATTTCCTCGACCGTTTCCCACCAGCTAGAAGCAGCTATTTCTGCAATGGGCCACCTGCGAGGGGAACCTCCTACACCACCAAATAAATCACAGGGGGACGGAGCGCTTATAAATCCCCTGGTTCAGCATTCCCTTCACCGGTTGCTTAGGAATATCTTTGCTAATTTGGGGTGGCGGGCCATTGAAATAGACGAACATAATACAAAACACAAAAGCAGGGTGAAATAAGACAATGCTCTGAGTGGGAAGAAAAGCTTGGAAAATGAACAAAGGCTGTATTTCATTACTTAGAGGAGTTCTGGACCTCAGCCTGTCTTCCCTAATCATCGTAATTCACATTTTGAGACGGGCTCACATCTTTTGATGCTGTTCATTGAAGAGAGAGCCCTCCCTGCCTCTCACTCAATGTCCGATTCATCAAGTTGAGGGCTTCTTTTCAAGGGAAAATAATTAGCTGGGTCAGGCTGACCCAGCTAATTATTTTCGCTAAATAGCTGTTCGGTTTTCACCCAGCCATTCATGACAGGACAAAGACAAAAAGATGTCATGTTCCTTTTTTTGTAATAGTTGAATGAGCCTTTTCCCATTCATAACATTGTATCAATCAATCTCTATATATATTAATACTCTGATCATCAATAAGTTAAGTTCACTACTTCTAGTGAACAAATAGTGCCCATGGTCAATATCATGCAAGATGGTGAGTAGGGGGGGGGTCTTTTATACCAAGGTTCAGCACTTGAGCACAAAAGATGATGTTTTTTCTAAAAGTCTGCATAATTGACAGGAGATTATCAACTTGTTGATATCTGTCGTTATCAATCTGTCTCGCATATTTGAAATATATATGTAAGTGTTCTTTTGAGACAGAAAGCATTTTATGAACAACTGAATGATTTATGCTGAGAGGTCCCGATAAACTCTCTGGAGTACTGTGAACTTGCACAAAGTATGTCATTGTTTAAATGTTGCTGTTGTTGTTTTTATGAATACTGGCTGTATTCAACAGACAGTAGTATTCAGTCTCTATAGCCACAGTGGAAAATATGTAAATATGTGGACATGTGCATTGAGGGGTTATGACCAATCATTCATTTTCCAGATGTGGGAAAGTTGCGCAACACATTAAATCTCTATAGAGCCATTATGCTTCTTTTTTTTTCTCATTCCTTCGACAGCCGCAGCTTAGCCCGTGGCTGACATCTGTCTAAGGAGTTGGCGTGTCTTTCAGATATGAAGCCGCGCCTCACTCGACTGCGCCTCAGAGAACCACCACCCAGCCAGTCAGGAAGGGGAAATAAAAGAAAACGAAACAAACAACCATGAAAGACAGGGAAAGCGTCGTGCTTCAGTGGGCTCTGCGGGTGCTGCTCCTCCTGGGGTCCGCAGGGCTGGTGTGTCTGCTGCTGCTGAGGCAACAGGACCTGACGCAGCACGTGGCCAGGCTGGAGGCCCGGCTGCATGCGGTCTCCCAGAGCTGTGGGAACCTCCGGGAGACTGTGGAGGGCGAACCGGCCCTGGACCCGGGGCGGCGTTCTAGAAGGAGGCGCCGCAGGTCAGAGGCCCCCGGGGGCGAGGACCAGGACATGATGATGATGATGACGTACTCCAGGGTGCCGGTAAGGGTGCCCACTTTCACCCGCTTCAGGTGGATGCTGCTTTATAAATGCTCAGGGTGAGGGGATGTTGTTGAACTTGAACTTCTTGATATAAAAGGATCTATCTTATTTCTCACTGTTAGTTTGTGTGGTGCTTGTGCCGTATATATATTGTACACATTTATTAGGTAAAAGAGTAATACATCTTTAAAAAAGGTTTTTTTGTCATCAGATATGTCAACAGCAAGAGCTGGCTGTGAAGTATATCTCTTAAATGTATTTCCTTCCATCTGTTATGGAAATGTCGTCTGGATGCAACAGCCTACTCCACTGTCCAGTTATCTGCTAAAATGATTAGGAATAAGAGATATTCCTAACGGTATAGCTACTAAAAATGTATTCCATTTGAAATTACTCTAATGAGACATGAAAACATTTTGTATTAGTATGTGAAACATGTTCAGTTGACAATGCATCTGTGATTTGATTCATTTCAGCTCAAACTCTTAATGGATCTTTGTAACAGCTCCAGAGGGGTTTGTTTGACAGGTACCAAACACATTTTCTGCAAAACTGTTGTTTGCATACTGGAGAGTTAAATATTATTATTCATTTAAAATGTTTGTTTGTTTGTTTTTTAATCACAGGCCCTCCTGGACCACCAGGTAATAATGAATGAATAATTGAATGAATTCAATTCTACTTTTTGTTGAATTGCTGTTAGAATGGATGAATGACTGCATACGGTGTGACACTCCATTAAGGTTTGCCTGGAAAAGACGGTTTAAGAGGACCAGCTGGCTTGCCTGGATTGGATGGCAAACGGGGAAGAAGAGGTTAGACCTGCTTTTATTTTGTAAAGGTTTTGCTTCAGTGTCCTCACCCTTACTGTTATATCTGTAATACGCCCAAGCCTGCTTTTATGTCCTGACCTGTCTGCTGAATCCAAGTGATAATTGTAGCTATTATATTTGCTTATTCTGACAGGAAAGGTACCTTGAGAAGTGTATTGCACACTGCTCACATAAGACTAAATTGCTCAAGCCAAAGGAAAAGGTCCTACCACAAACATCAAGAATTTTCCATTTTTACTCAGTTAAAAATGTAAACTGTTTGACTTTTGGTGGACAGCCAAACATAAACAAAGCAATCAAGGTTGGCGAGGTAAACAAGTAGAGACTTTTGAGGACCTAGATAGCCAGTGGTTCAATACATTGAAAAGTGTATTCTGTCAGGTTGTTCCCTTGAACTGTAGTATTGTCAAAGAATAGGTTTATCCCACTTTATTGAATACAATCGCAGTATATGTATCGACACATGGAACAGAATGATACCGAATGAGTCATTTACAGAAATACAGTCGAATCCCATCCATCTTAAGAAATAAATACAACAATTCTGCTTACTGGGAGTAAACACACACATGGGCAGAGAAAAGCGTAGTCAGAAATGCTCCACTGGCTCCAAATGTTTGACGCTGTAGTTAAGATAAAGAAATTGGGAAATTGTTCAGCCGTCACAATAACATCAGCATGGTTGACCTTTGTAAATGATAGTCATAGCTAAAGTTGCTAAACCAACAGTAAAGACAGGCATACTCAGTTCACAGCAGGCTTGAATTTTCCTATCACCTGTTAATTGCCTGATCCAGGTCCACCTGGTGAAAAGGGAGAACGAGGACCTAAAGGAGACACTGGGCCAACAGGTAAGGACCTCCAGTGCAAAATCATAAAAGCAACAAGTCTGATAAGATGGAGGAGATGCAATCACCCACACCAGTCAAGTCAAAAGCTATTAAATGAATATGTGTTCAACATGTATACATTTATTATTTTATTTGTTTGGTACCGTGTCCATGTCTATCATGTCCGGCCCATTATTCAAACATCAGAGATGAGCTGTGGCTCATGATCATTTTTCATTCTGAACACAGATGCAGAACAGTATGAGTTATAGTTGTATTCTTTATTTTATACTCAGGTCCTGCTGGCAATGTTGGGCCCCTACAGACCAATCGAGCCAATATGTCTGTGGGTAAGTACACCAGTCATGGAGATTTCACACTAATCTGATGAAAACTAAATTCTGCTCATTCCAAAGCAAGTGTCAAGTCAAGTCAAGTCAAGTCGAACTTTATTGTCAATTTTCATGTACAGGACATACACAAAAGCCGAAATGCTGTTTCCCTCGATCCCTGGTGCAAAAACAGCTATATACACTTATACAAATATAAATATTAAAAATAGATATAAAATAAGAATATAAATTAAAAGAGAAGAGAATATATACAGGTTTTAAAAAGAAAGATATGTATGTATATTATAAACAGTATGGACAGTATAGTATAAATAGTATGAGACAGAAACTATCAGTGCAAATATTATTGTAGAGATAGTTCTTAAAGTGTGTACAGTATGTCATATGTCTATGTCATACATATCTGTTTAAATATTTCACAAATAATGTTTTATTTTCTTTGTTGTCTGAATAGATGCCTCCCATACGTTGCTGCACAGCAACACAAATGAAACCAGCAATCAACACTCAAACGATTCTCCAACAACCAGAAATGGTATGACATTGTTTCAAATGATTTACTTTTCACAGTTTTCTTTCACCACCATATTCCCTTTTCAATAATAATAATAATACCAATATATGTTAATATGTTGGTATTAAGCACAAAACATGGATTCAGGTACAGAACCAAAATACACATGTTTTTGTTTTTACAGTTACAGAACTACCATCCATGTTTTCAGACCAAGGAAATGAACCCACAGCTGAGTCTGTTACCAGGGCTTACAGCTTAACAGGTGCAAACTATTGTATTTTAAATATCATTTAATAGAAGGATTAAATTATCAGGTGTGAGCTCTTGAAATGTAATGACATACATTTTATTCAGTAGTGCCATAAAAATCAGTTGTAATTCAGTTGGGTTCAATGTTGCTTTAACAGACTCAACTACCACACCCCAACCCCAGGAAGAACACAAAACCATGGACTATGGTAGGCGTCTAAGATTTACACTAGCAACCACTTGCAGGTCCCTTATTAATCATAATCATAAAGACTATTCTGCACTTTTGTACATGCATCACCTGAAATGTAAGCTGTGGAGGAAAACAAATACAAACATGAATGCTGAGTTTTATTTCATTTCTTGCAGATCAAACATCTTTTTATTTAAATGGTCACCACAACACTGCTGCTAAAACCGATGCAGAATCTGTTCACACATCTATCAACTACACAGGTAGGGATTATGTGTTTAGGAAAGAATACAGGATTATTACAGTATGTTTTGTGAACCTAATCTATGTGTGTTTTTACAGAACTACCACCCATGTATTCAGAACAAGGAACAGGGACCAAGGACAGCTTGAATGAACCCGCTACTGAGTCTGTTACCAGGGCTTACAACTTAACAGGTGGCAACTATTGTCTCTTAAAGACCATTTCATATCATTCTTTGAGGAAGAAAATGCTACTTTATGTTCATTCATTCCTTCTGGTCAGAAATAATAATAACAACGCTATACAAATCAGTTGTAATTCAATTGGGTTCCATCTTGCTTTCTTAGCCTCATCAGCTACAACCCCAGTTCAACACAGCATCTTGAATACGGCTGAGGAAGAAATCAAACCCACACCCATGGGACACGGTAGGACATCTCTTTGCTCAAGCCGAATGCTTCACATTGATTTTAAATGTCAGTAAGTGTTCATTTAAAGATTAATGTACTGGTCATTCCTAAGAAGCATGTCACTATGTCCATTATTAATATTAATTACCCACCATATGAACAGATAACGCTTTTCCAAAAGGGAAATAGCAGAAACAACATTTGAAGGGAAATATCAAGTTATACTTACTTATATCAAGTTACTTTTATGAAATATTATACACAGTTTTAATAAATACATTTCATAGAAGAGGATATGCCTTTCATATTTGTTTTAATTGTTGTGCTGTTATCCTTGCATATTATTATCAAAGACCAGATATTGAGATGTGCTATTAAGACTTTAGGATTCGGACCTCGAACTATAAATTAATTTGTTTTTTTAATTTGTTACAGAACAAACGTCTTTTCCTTTGAAACGAAGCAATGATTATGTATCAGTATCAACGTTTGATACTGATGACGTTTCAGGACGTAGCAACGTAACAGGTGAGTTATAACACACATCACATAATGTGAGAAATACAGAATTAATAATATAAAAGTTGTTTATGTCAAGGTCACCAGAATAGTATCCATACCTGGTGCTTTCCATTTGGCATGCTCTGAGAATGTTTATGGCAAGAATATAGATTGAGGTATCAGAGTTACATGTGTTTTTTGCAGAACTACCACCAATGTATTTAGAGCAAGGCATGGAGGCCAGCTCAAGTCAACCCACTGCTGTGCCTGTTGTTGTCAAGGCTTATTACTTAACAGGTATAAAATACTATAGGTATAAAGGTATAAAATAAATATTTTTTGTATCAGTAATTGCAATCTGGTAAATCTTTGTTCGCTGATTTCAAAACTTATATCATTTCAATAAAAAGTAATTAAAAATAGGAAACAATAATACAAATCATCATTATGATTGAGTTGGGTTTCATCTTGCTTTTACAGCCTCCTCTACTACAACTCCAGGTCAACACAACATGTTGAACAGTGCTGAGGAGCAACACAAAACCACACCTATGGGTCACGGTAGGACATCTTTGCTCAATCTGATTGGTCTGCATGTCAGGCTTATTTTGGCATTTATCTACCAAAGATTGCAATATAATTGAAAGGTATGCTCTGACAATAATAGACAAGCCATTGTGAAGGAAAATTTATATTTAGAACACAAGATGTCATAAGACAGATGGTTTATGAGAGTGGGTTCACGACAAGATATTCCCATTATGCTGCAAACTGTTTACTTCAAGTCATATGAGAACGTGAAGAACAGATAGTTGTGGTCTAAGTCACACCCACAACCAAGGGCGTCAGTTTGGTTTTAGAAGTGGTGGGGACAATAACCACTGAGTACCGGCACTTATTTTTTTCCACTTGGAGCGCTGCCGGTGTGCATGCTGTGAGGATGTCATCGTGCCTATCGCATGATTTAGACTTGAAGGTTTCGGTTGAGTATGTGGGGATTTTTTCGGTCGCAATTGGTTTGCACATTTTGAAAAGTGGTGGGGACAAAATGTTAATTAGAAATAGTGGTGGGGACATGTCCCCCCCGTAATCTACGCCTATGCTTATGGTAACCCGACGTTTGTGAAACTGACGTGGTTTCGGTCATGTTATTTATATGTACAAGTTCTGAGGTGTCTGTATGTGTTTGCCAGTTTCAAAGCGTCTATGTAAAGCACATAGATGGATATGATTTTTTTTACCTTTGCTCCTACGACATATACACTGACATTGAAATTATCACGAATGTCAAAATTAAGTCGCGATTTATTGGTCAGTGTCGGTCTAATGGGCCAATGAGTATTTGACACATAACAGGTGCCAAATAAGGAAGTGCAGGTTAAATCATAACCCCGCGTGTTGTGGCCCGGTGCCGGATCGCAACACACGGTTTGAGAAACGCTGGCGTAGAGGATGAAGAGGTGACTTTGAGCTCTGCTGCTGTGTGTATACGGCGCATCACTAGCTTAAGTTTGGATCAGCACCCGTCTTGAAGGTTTGAAAGGTCTCAAGGTCCTGTACAGACCAACAAACTGCCTAATGATTCGTAGCTACGAGCAACGAATCACTCAGTGTGGTGCGATGTGTGTACTTTCACTGACGTATGATGACTAAATCAGTCTACCAGCCTACCCAGTGGACTGTACCAACTGGTAGGCTGGTCTATCCATCATACATCTGGGTGAACACTCCCACTTGTGATGTCATTAGAGGATAGTCCCATGACGATTTTGAAACGGCTTGTAATGGCTAATCACACTCACACCTGGTGGTAAAATCGGGGCCCTTTAAGAGCAGAAGTTGACTGTGATAAAAGGATGTGTGGGGAAGCAGACGCAACATAATAGGGTCGCAAAAATGTGGTCATTTCTTACCTGCCCTCCTGGACGACCCCGGAGATCCCAAACAGACCGAAGTCTGTGATCACGACTTTATTGATGTCATGAAAGACGTTCTTGGACTTCAGGTCCTTGTGCACAATGCCTTTAGCGTGCAGATAGCCCATGCCCTGCGCACGAGAAACACATCACATCACACGTCAACGCCGTCGGATGCGTAGACGAGAAGAGAAGAGAAGAGGAAAGCGGACGTACCTTGACGATCTCTTGGGCGATCTGTCGCGTTTTGTTGATATCCAGAATGTTTTTCGAGTCCCGTACCACAGAGTACAACGTTCTGCCTTTACAGAAGCTGCAAAATTAAGCACACTCTGTTTAGTGACAACCTATATACAGATGTGCACGTGTACATATAAATATATATATATATATATATATTCTTACTTTTGTTAACTTATACTGATGAATTTGATTTTTTATTAATTCTGTGTCATCATTGATGTATATTTTATATTTCGGCAATATGAGCATGTTTTCTTTCTTTCATGCCAATAACATTTCATTTTCATTTAATGTAGTTTATTTAGCATATTTATGACACCTTTAACCGAAGCGACGTGCAAGCTAGGCCCGAGACATAAAGCAATTACATTGAATCGATCCTTAAGAGCGGTCATTTCTAACGAGGTGCGATGGGTTCGAGTCTCCCTCACCTGGTGATGATGGCGAGGTGGGGCGGAGCCATGCAGGCGCCCATGAAGAGCACCACGTTCTCGTGGCGCGTCTGCCGGTAGTTCATCACCTCCTTCTTGAAGAGCTTCAGGTGGTCCTGGTTGTTCCCGTCGATCTCCAGCAGCCTGATGGCCACCTCGCCGTGCCAGCGGCCCTTGTGCACCTTCCCCCAGCGACCCTGCGGACACCACAGACCACAGAGTTGCAGATCCAGATATAGACGCAGACACCGAGCCCAACATAGTTAATATAATATATTTTAAAAAACTATAATAAAATGGACCATCACTGTATTTTGTGCTCGTCAACATAAAAAAAGAAGATATATAATAATATAAGATCGTCAAGAAAGAGCCTATATAATTCTTTCTAGTAGTCAGTGATTTTCATTTATTAAACCGCTGAATACCAGCTATAATAATTCATAAGGTCTTGATGACCCTAGATCTTGTATAACTATATGAACTCTATGTTGGGCTCCTTGTCTTGTTCTGTGCTGACAGTGTGATGTGGTACCGTATGTGTGCTCCTATCCTGCTGCCGAACTAGGGCTGGGAAATAACTCAATATTATCGTTTCTCGTCTTTGAACGGCATCGTAAGCATCGTCATGAAACGAAGGCATTGACTTATCGCGATACCCGGTTTTATAGTCTCGATGAATAACGATGAGAAGACACGCCCTAAAAACGAGTCAAATATGAGATTTGAAACGTCAGTGAGAAAGGAAAACGAGTGTTCGTCCGATACCATACTTTACATTTCCATTCGCCTCAATGTAACGACCCTCAGTTAGATGGTGGTATTTTGAATTCATATGCATATCGTGATATTTATCGATATTGTGTACAATTCCCCATCATTATCGTGCTAATATTTTTTTTCCAGCCCTACTTGAACACTCGGGACCCCTCCACCATCCCCGCCCCCCCCCCCAACTCCTCACCTTCCCGATGAGCTCCCCCAGGTCCAGCTGTTCGTAGGGGATGTCCCACTCCTGCAGGTACACGCTGGTCTGGCTGGGCTTGCGCGAGATGGGCCCCTTCAGCTGGGTCCTGCACGAGTTGGGCAGGTCGTCCAGCTCGTCGCCCTCGCACTCGCCGTCCGACACGCCGTTGTGGCGCCCGTCCTCGCCGTACTCGTCCTCTCCTTCCTCGTCGTCGTCGTCATCGTGGCCACGGCGGTCGTCCTCGTCCTCTTCCTCGTCCTCCTCCTCCTCCTCCTCATCTCGTTCGTCGGGGTGCTGTCGCGTGTCCGGCGCGTTGCCGTCTACCTCGATGTCGTCCCCCGCTTCCTCCTGATGAACAAACATAAAACAAACGGTGAGAAACACTGTCGTGTATTTTATCGTATTTTACTCTTTTTATCTTTTCGTTTTGTCGCGGTACCCGGTTTTATTCTCTAATGCTGACTTATGTTTTCCTTCATTAATGCCAAAATCCCAGATTTAAGACGTTTACATCCAAATGTATTGTATATTCAGCCAATACATTAAAGCCATGACAACCGTATGTGACAAACTTTGTACGCATGTAACGACGGCACAGGGACCGTGTTGTAAGACGCTTTGGGCGATAGTGTCCGATAAATGGAATATAGTTTGCTCCACGTGACTACAGCGACATGCACCTCCATAGTCATGCTACAACACGCCACCGGGTGGCGCCCCACACACCATCTTTAAAACACTCCCCGTCAGATTTATCTCAACTTGAATCTGTTGTTGACACCCACAGGGTTTCGTTGTTGGGCCACAAACAAGAGATGACACCTCCGGCAACGGCGTCCATGTCGAATCTCTCCGATTAAAATGCGTCGATGGCAACTCACATTGTAATGACAACAAAGACACATAAGGTCAATCCCACTTTAAACTGATGATCACAAAAACGGGAAGGCGAACTGGAAGAGGCCGTTCCCGGTCTTTCGGCAAAACACACCGGCGATGTTATTACCTCTTCGTCGTCATCCTCGACCAACTGGTTGTGGATGTCGTCGGCGCCCGCCTCCGTCTCGCTGCTGTCAAGACAAAAAACAATGACCTTGTTTGTGTGTCTTATCACTGCCCGTCTTGACCGGGTCACTCTTGGAGAATATATGTTTTAATGCATCTTAATTAAGATTTACCCGATTAAATAAAAGGTTATAAACAAAATAAATCCGACCAATCGGGGTCATGGATGACTTACACGGTGTCGGCAGGGAGCTCGGCGTGTAAACTGACAGGACTGGACACATCTGCGGGGACGAGAATGGGGGCGTTTTATTAATAACACAAAGGCAATCTTTATTTTATTGATGTTTAGGATGGAAACCGAGGGTAACCGTCACGCTCGGATCATTGACGTCACGGGTCTGAATCAGACACATTATTCTGTACTTTCCCGTGATTAAGTGGATGTTTGCAGCAACACGCGTACGAAGCAGTGCTCTCTTACATAAGGGAATGGCCCCGGGGGGACGGTTCCCCTTCAAATGGTTCATAAAAAAATAAGCCAGATATCTTTT
This sequence comes from Merluccius productus, assembly GCA_027122695.1. Classification (NCBI taxonomy): domain Eukaryota; kingdom Metazoa; phylum Chordata; class Actinopteri; order Gadiformes; family Merlucciidae; genus Merluccius; species Merluccius productus. Next base: position 17,110,196 of record JAOPJI010000142.1, read on the forward strand.
GAAGAGATCAACATGGTCAACACAGATCTAAATAGCAGAACGCAATCCAAATTAAAATCCCAAAGTAGCCTGAAAACCTGAAGTGTCGGGGAAACAAAACGCTTGCTCCTCCCCTCACTACAGGCTAATGACTGTGAAACTGTCCTCGGAGCATGCACTTCAAAAGGTTTGAAGAGAAGAAAGAGAGACTATCCAGGTGCTCTCTGGGTAGTTAGTATGCAGGTAATATGCAAATAGGATCTGCATGTACTATCAAGGTACTGAGAGTTCAGAGGTTATATCCACGTATGGTGCATGTAGCACAGGTAAACCACAGGTAATATTCATTATTACCTGTAGATTACCTGCAGGTTACCTGCAGATATTACTGATATTACCTCCAGGTAATATTGCGGTAATCTACAGGTAACATCCACGTAATATTGAGGGTAATCTACAGGTAACATCCAGGTAATATTGAGGTAGTCTACAGGTAATATCCAGGTAATATTGAGGTAGTCTACAGGTAACATCCACGTAATATTGAGGGTAATCTACAGGTAACATCCAGGTAATATTGAGGGTAATCTACAGGTAACATCCAGGTAATATTGAGGGTAATCTGCAGGTAACATCCAGGTAATATTGAGGGTAATCTATAGGTAACATCCAGGTAATATTGAGGGTAATCTGCAGGTAACATCCAGGTAATATTGAGGGTAATCTGCAGGTAACATCCAGGTAATATTGAGGGTAATCTGCAGGTAACAT
>JAOPJI010000142.1:17126755-17136901 GCA_027122695.1 Merluccius productus
ACACACACACACACACACACACACACACACACACACACACACACACACACACACACACACACACACACACAAAAATACCTCTTCCCGTTTATCTTATTTATCTTCAGGATTGATCGTCATGATGAAACGCTGTTATCTATTTTTTCTTTGTTTGGCGGTGAATTCGTCAAATTCCCACACAGTGGTTGGTCCTCCATTATGTATTGAACATCCACACACACACACACACACACACACACACACACACACCCTGCAGGAGCCACATATGGTCCGGTCACACGGCGGTCGGCGTGTTCACCGAGGCTCGGGCGCTAAACGTGATTGCATTCGTGTTATTTTGGCTTCAACAGAGAGTCATTTACGATTCGGCAACAAGTACCAGTTTGTATTTCGATGTGTTCCTGAGGTGAGAGAATAGACGGTCAACCGCATATCACCGAAGTGGAACTGAATTATTTTTAACTACGCCGCGTCACATTGTCTTCCCCCCCCCCGCCTCGTCCTCCTAGCCGCAACACACACGCCATGAACTTCCCTTTCCCCAACTCTCTTCTCGTCTCTTCGTCTTTGTGTTCCCGCCTTCGTCCCACTGACCCGTTTACAGTGTTGACAAGAAGATAGTCCCCCATGGACCCCCTCGTTCCGTCTCTCATAGGGACACATTTTATATCAGTCGTGGGATAAAATGATTACAAGTCACATGCATAACAGTTCAGCTTGAATATGATTTCAGTACGTCTGGACGAGTGTCCTCGTTTCACCCCGGCGGCCCCGAGTAACACTTCTTGTATTTCTCTGTGTGTTTCCTCTTCCCCCCCCCCCGTGACAGAATGGGGTGATGACGGGCGTGTACCCCGGCAGCCCCGGTGGCTTCATGCTGGTGGTGGGGACGTACATGTCCTACCACAAATACAACCAGCTGGACCCCTCTCAGGGGCTGGTGGCCAAACTGGGACAGCACATACCGATCGGGTAAGACGACACCGACGTTCAGATTGTTCTGTCATTAAGACGTCGACAGGGAAAATCATCTTTTAGACACGCGTGGCTCACGCTGTTAAAAAAGATGAATGGCACAAGTGAGTGGGGTTGCGGTTTGTAAACACAACATTCAGATTTTGGCCCCTCCTCCTCCTCCTCCTCCTCCTCCCGGGCTGAACGTCACCAGAAGCGCTCGCTCAACCCCAGATTGAGCGCTGTCCGCTCGGCGTTTCACCTCGGCCATTGTCGTAGCTTCCTGTTGGACGCGTGCCGACCATATATGGGATCCGGTCGCTGTGTTTTTATAGAGTCACGCGGCCTCACACCCCCTGTGCTGTCGTCTGGGTGCTACCGACCGTTCAAAGGTTGATGCCCAGAAACGTCCCGAACAAAGTCAAATAAGAAAGTGAACAGATTTTTGAGTTGGTGATGGCAGTGGAAATAAAGGGATTTGTGTAGTTGTTCTTTTCGGCCGGGGGGGACTTTGGACCGACGACCGGATGGGTGCAGCTGACATGGTTAGTGGAGGGGGGGGGGTCATGGTTATGAGTGGTTTTCCTGACGTCACACTCAATAGGACGTGGCTTGTATTAGATCGTAATGTTAACAAGAATGTTGTTTTCTAACCTAAGCCCTGTTCTAACAAGACATAGTAATGACTTGTTTCTGTCCGTCCGTCATTACGTAACTACAGAGCAGCAGTCGTCAGTTCTGCTGAACTTGTTAAAGTTCTCGGGAAGTCAAATTCAGCTCCTCAGTTCTCGCTCCTCATAGGACATTAAGGTGACTAGGTCAAGTCAGAGCGGCTGTGGCGTCCAGAAATAGTGTAAAATAGTTGTGTTGTGTTTGCAGAAGGCCCTCTCGTTACAAATAGATGTATTGTGGTTTGAATGTGTGTGTGTGTGTGTGTGTGTGTGTGTGTATTCAGGGAGAAAATATACCCCAGATACCCATCTGGGGTATATTTCAAGTGCCAAAGCATGTCATAAGTTTAGCGGTACACATGCCAAACGATGAGAACAACATTGTGGACACCGCTTGAAATGGGATTGATTATTTGAAAACAATCTGACAAAAACATTTATATAATTTCGATTATCGAGTCTTGTTCATAAATCAAGTGAAAGTACTTTTTTTTGTAGCTTCAGAAAAAATGAAAGATGTGTTCCTCTCCCTGTGTTACAACACGATCATGACGTCATGCGTGCTTTTCTTGGCTGCTTGCTAGACAGAGCTGTCTGGTGTCTTGTGATTTGGTGACTTGGCACCATTTAGTTCTAAGATTTTCTAGACTGAATATTTAGTTACCTGCATGTCATTGAATGCTACTTGTGCTGTTCAATGAACATAGCAATTCTTATCTAATCTAAAAATAGACAAACTGACAATGAAAATAATCATTATTTGCAGTCCTACTTCCCTTAATTGGTTGTTGATAGCAAGCTGCACAATATCAACGGTTCTCACTCTGTTTAACTAGACAAGCTGTCAGATATCAATCAATGGGTCACTTGAAGTTGACCACATCACAGCTCCTCTGTCTTCATCTCCACGGTTGGATTTGTATGCTCTCCCTATGTCTGCTGTACAGCAGTACTGTCTTTATGGAGTCCCTGAATGAGTCCACAGTCCAGATGAATGGGTCTGCGGAGCTGCTTTGCATGCCTCGCAACGCTTTTCTCTCGCTTTGTGAGACCATTCACTCTCTGGGGTCCGGTTGTACCAAGCTCTGGTCCAATGGGTGGACGCTTACCTTGAATGACTCCACTGCTGAATCTGTTGTAAAGAGACGGTGCTACTTGGAGCTGGCCGATATATCAACCTAATGTCGTTAGTCTGGATATCGACTTCTTGGAATTGACTTATTGTGAAAGTGCCTGCTGGACTTGAATTGTATTTTTCTGGGCTTTAAATCTTCCAATGATCTGATCTTGTTAGTCTGTTCTAGGCAAATGAAATGATTAATGGATGCCCATGTTTGGTCTTGATGTCCACATAACCAATTATTTCTTCACCAATAATTCTACTGTGTATATATGGATATTTTTTGATATTTCATGTGTATTTGTAACTGTACTTAGTGTTATTATATGGGGTAGGAATCTTTTGGGGTCACAATTCGATTTAATAAATGTTTTTTTGTTTTTATTAAATTGACATTTTTGGCATTTGTGTTTTGATTTTAAACCATAAAAGATGAGAATCGCGATTCCTGCTTGAAACGTTTTTTTTTTATTTCCCCCCCCCCCCCCTATAATTATACTTTTCATTATACTTTATTCAGTTTGATTGGTGCCATCTTTATCAGAGAAATTGTGACAGAAACAATTTCCTTGGGGATTAATACAATTACCTTGTTTGACCCCTCTGTCCACCGTCCCTCTGTCTGTCCGTCCCCCCCCAGCCGGTACCTGTCCTGCAACAGCCAGAAGGTGGTGGGAGGTGTGCTGGTGGGCACGGGGCTGTGGGTCAGCATCATCTTCATCATGAGGAATGTCCTGAAGTGCCTGCTGTCGTGGCACGGCTGGATGTACCTCCAGCACGGGTCCATCTCCTGGTCCGCACGACTCTGGATGGTGAGCACACACACACACACATACACACACACATACATATACACTAGGGATGCTCCATTCATCATTTATGAGGTCATTTATCCCAAAAAATAAAAATTGCTGTCAAATGTTTAGTTCATAAAATGAATACTTTCGTTTTTTCAAGGCTGCTTGTCAGATGAAGCAAATTTAAGACATCACTTTGGACTTTGGTGATTGATTAATCGTTGTTGTTGAAAAAAACATTGTTAGATTAATCGGCTGTGAAAATAATCGTTGGTTGCAGCCCTCATATACATATATACAGGTCAGAATAAGATCATTTTTTATCCACACCTGGATTTCAATTACAGGAGTATGGTTTAGTCTTAAGAGGGTTACTACTTCACACTATATTTGGAGTGTTAGCCGAGTGTTAGCCGAGTGTTAGCCAAGTGTTAACCCCGCCATGAAACATTAGTTCCAGTGTAATTAAGGTTTATTGCGCAGCCTTATGTTGTCATGGTAATTAAGAGAACCATATATTTACATTGCATGTTTGCTCAGCGTAAATCAAGCCACAATGTGATGCCTCCATGTTCACTTAATGAATTATTGTTTGTTTCCGATCTTCCCTTCTGGGATCAACAAAGTATAATCTTATCTCATACGATCTTATTGCGCTCACTGTCTTAACTTCCGCATGTGCAAGGGTGGCTCAACAATCATTTACCTCTCGCTCTGTGTGCGCCATTAATCCTCACTGGCGTCGTCTGGTCCTCTTCCTGTTGTGCTCCACAGTTATTAGTCAAGGTGTTTTCTGGCAGGAAGCCTATGCTGTACAGCTTCCAGAACTCGCTTCCCCGTCTACCTGTGCCCCCTGTGAAGGACACCTGCAGAAGGGTACTGTGTGTGTGTGTGTGTGTGTGTGTGCGTGTGTGTGTGTGTGTGTGTGTGCGTGTGTGTGTGCGTGTGTGTGTGTGTCATAACAATTCAACATCAGCTGTATTCAGGGAATGTGTTTTTACAGTGGGTTGAATGGGAAGAACGTTGCAGAAACCAAAGTAGGCTAAAGGTTCCCGGGCAGTTCAGTTAATCCTCTGCTCGTTTTATTATCACCCGGAAAGTCACCTGGGCTGGGCCACCGCGGTAGAATCTGACCCGAAGCAATGGAAAAGCCAACCCCAGCCAATCAGACCTTGTTTTTAGTAAACCGGTTTTACTTTGTCGTGACATGAAACATGCATTCTTTGGGGGGCGAATGTAACCATGAACTACTTTACAGCTAGCTTGAGGGCACATTAGCTTCCAGCAAGTCCTATGCAGTCTACCTATGCAGTCTATGACAAGTCCATTTTCTTTGTATAGCCATTGATTAGACACAGGCCCACATTATATGACTACCCCTAACCCCAAGTCCTATTAAGAGCAGGGAAACTATGCCTCCTTCCATGGATGGTTGGGATATAATGGTCGCGTAAACATGGCCCAACACACAAAACAAAGATTAAGTAAGATTAGCTGTTGGCAAATAGAGCATGATCTGTTTATGGTTAAACAAAGGTTAAGTAAGTTAGGTTAGTTGAGAATGGTGTGTTTATGGTGTGTACTGACTGCATCACGTGTGTCTTTGTGAGCAGTACTTGGAGTCCGCCCGGCCCCTCATGGATGATGAGCAGTACGAGAGGATGGAGGGCCTGGCCAAGGACTTTGAGAAGAACCTGGGGCCCAGGCTGCAGTGGTACCTCAAGCTCAAGTCCTGGTGGGCCTCCAACTACGTGAGTCCTGGATAACTCATCTCTACTTACTAAGTATTAAGCCGCGTTACGCTTACCAACGCACCCTAGCTGTTCTAAAATCACTGAATCATGGCCTCAAGTGGCTTCTTGCTTTTATAAAAAGGTTACAATAGACCACCTAGTAAGATTTTAGAAAATAAACACACAGCGACATCATTTATTGAAAGCAAATCATCATTTTCCCACCAAGCAATAATAGTTCCTCAAGACAGCAAAATGGTTGCCAAGCAACACAGGCTTTAGCATACAGGCTTTAGCATACAGGCGCATACTAAAAATGAATTGTTATGCAGTCAAAGGTGTGTGTTTATTAAGTATATGAGTATTTTAGAGCTTTGAGCCAATCAGAGTCAAGGACCGTAACTACGCTTTTCATAATCTGCCTTTTGTTTTACACGTACATATATTGCAAATATAGAAAATGTGAAAAAGGACCAGGAACAACAGGCCAGTTGAGGATGCTTGACAATGCTGTAGCAGCCACATATCTAACAGTCCTCTTCCTGTGTTGACCCGATCCAGGTCAGTGATTGGTGGGAAGAGTACATCTACCTCAGAGGCCGCGGGCCCATCATGGTCAACAGCAACTATTATGCCATGGTAAGACTCGACGCTGCAACTATAATACATTTAATCACCTCATTAATTATCTTTAAGACTACCTGCGACTACCTGTGTGGCTGCAAATAGCCCACATGCATGGACTGCATTCACATAGACCTCTTCTAACCTGTGGCCGCTCAAAGTGCTCTACGACGAGTGCCTCACATTCACCCGTTCACGCCACACATTCATACACTGGCGGCGGTGTCAACCATGCGAAGGAACAGCCGGCTCGCCGGGAGCAGTTGGTGTTAGGTGTCTTGTTCAGGGACACCTCGACACTTGGAGGAACCGACCCACCGACGAGAATGTTGATGCTGGTGCTGAGGTGAGGTTTACGAATGAATGACTAAGGTTTGCTTTCCCTTCGCTCTGTAGGACTTCCTGTATGTGTTCCCAACATCAGTGCAGGCCGCCAGGGCCGGAAATGCCATCCACTCCATCATGCTCTACCGCAGGAAGCTGGACCGGGCTCAGATTAAACCAGTGAGTACAACCTCTCTGTCTCTCTGTCTCTCTCTCTCTCTCTGTCTCTCTCTCTCTCTCTGTCTCTCTCTGTCTCTCTCTCTCGCTCTGTCTCTCTCTCTCTCTCTCTCTGCTTACTAAAAACTGTCTGTCACATGGGCTGTACATGACTATAAAGACCTGTCTGCATCCTATGATGTAATGATATATATATATATATATATATTTATATATTATTGTGACAGTCCACTGTACTGCTCTGTTTATCGTGCTTTGAAGTGTTTTTAATGTAATCCATAATCTAGAAAGTGATTATGCCATTACCTACAGATCTGTGTATTTCTTAGAGCGATCAGCGCCTTTTAAAGTGACGGCTCGCACAAAGTAAATAAAACAAAATAAAAATGTCTGAAATAGAAGGCCTTTACAGAGCTAAGGGAAGATTTAGTATCTAAATAAATAAACACGGTATGGCCATAATCACTGCAGGATCGTGGTTATTATTATTATTATTATTAGATATTTTCAGCAGATTCTCCTGCCAATGTTTTCAACAGCATGATGTTTTTCTCTCTCACCTGTCCAACCCCCTCCACCACCCACCTACCCTCACCATGCATGGCACTGAAAATGCTTTGTTTCTTATATTAATTGCACACTTTAACACACAACACAGTCACCTTAAAATAGTGACAAACCTCACCGCGTGTGTTGGGTCTCTGTAAGCCCCAGGCTCGCTGAAAACACTGGTACATTGTAAAAGTAGCGTTCCCTGGTGCGGTTGGTAATTCATCGGTGGATTCATTATGTTTTTCACCATTTCAGACATTTGGCACACTCCCCCAAACCACAAGCAAAGCCATAGCCCATATTTATTTATATATACTGTATATGGGCTATGGCTATATCTAAGCCCCATGTCCCCCTCCTCCAATATGTCCTCCTCATAGATGTGTCCTATATATATATATATATATCAATCAGGTAGAAGCAGGGGGCGTCTCCTGCTCTCTCTCTCACCGCCTCCACCTGCCGGTTCTGCGTAAAGATTGTCTCTGTTCTACTGTTTTGTCCCCACTCGCTGTCTCGGACGCTGCTGCGTTAGATATACTTGCTGGCGAACAGGGTTCCTCTGTGTTCTGCTCAGTGGGAGCGCATGTTTAACACCACCCGTGTGCCCGGTTCGGAGACAGGTAAGAAGGGAGGGCACACCTGACTCGCTGCCGCCCCCCCCCCCATCCCCCATCCCGCTTCCCCAACCCTAGAGCCATCGCTGCGGGCAACCGACAGAAACCCCTGACCCCGCCCCTTGTGCTCCTATGGCACCCAGTACTGCCCTGCCTCGATCCACTCTCTCTCTAAATTGGCTGTTGAAGTGCTGCCTTGGGTACTGGTTGCCATGGAGACGGTAGGTCACAGGTTTCTGCGCCCCCCCCCCCCTCCATCAGCACCCCTGCTCACACCACCTCCTCCTCCACCTCTTCCTCCTCCTCCTCCTCCTCCTCCTCCTCCTCCGGGAGGCCTCTCGGTGGAGGGGGGGGGGGGGCTCCTGCTTCGAGGACCGCTTCCCAATCCAAACTCCATCCTTCCTTCCTTGGTTCCTGCTCACCTGTCCTTCAGGCCTGTCCATCTGTCTGTCCGCGTATGCGTCCGTCCTTCCATGTGTGTGTGTATGTGTGTGTGTTCTGGGCTACTTGCAGGGTTTTGGTTTACTTTTATTTTGTTTTACCATCTCTCTGTTTGACTCTCCCCATTTGCTTTTCAGCTCATGCTCCTAAACACTATCCCCATGTGCTCATCCCAATACGAGCGTATGTTCAACACCAGTCGTGTTCCCGGTGTAGACACAGGTAGAGTCCTAGTGCCACCGTCTCTTCCTCCTCTGCCTCCGCATGCCACGCGCCACACCCTCCCCGGTCCGGACCAATCCCGTGTCCTGAAATGTTGCATGTGACCTCGGGGCCCACCAGTGTGGCCAGTCTTGATTTGCATGTGAGGTTGAAAGGGTCACAGGTGCCTCGAGCCCCAAAGTGGCGTTGATGTGGGGAAAGGGTGTAGCGAGTTGGTGGTCTGCCGCGCATAATGCTTGTTGCATTACAGAAACGAGTCCAGCTGTAATTCTATATCTAAAGAAATTAAAATATTTTTTAAATCGATTTGCTGCACATTTTCCACACAAGCATTAACCAGGGATGCCAACCGGCAAGTTGCACTTTAAGTTGTTGTCAGGTAAATCAGTAAATATAATAATAATAATAATAATAATAATAATAATAATAATAATAATAAGTAACCTTTTATTTATATAGCTAGGTTCACAAAGTGCTTTACAAAGAATCAAACAGATGGTACACTACTAGGCATAATAAGTAGTAATCTGCCCAGTTTTATGGTATTATATTTTATATGGCATGGTAGTATAGATAGGCTTTGGTGGAATCTCAATGACAATTAATGATTACTGGAGTAATCCAGTTTATTGCGTGTCGCTACTTATTGCCTACTAGTAATGGTCACACCTGTGCTAAGCAACAGGTGTTGACAAGAAGATTCAATCTCCATCTCCCCTTGAGCCCCTCTTCCATGTCTCGGATGTCCATAATGTCCACAAAATCTACTGTGTACGGCCATTTAAAACTCCACAGTTCATAGATGTGGTCTTTATTTAAAGCTAATAGCAACTTCCTGCAAACTGGACTTAATTCTTGGATTTTATTTTTGTCATATAGTTGATGGAACACAAAGCTATTGTATAGCGTTAATGTCAGACCACTGCAGACCAAACCGATAATAATTGGCTTAAAACCTTGACTCACAGTCGCTTGTCAGAGAGAGACTAAAACTAGTTCTACTAGTGAACACTGCGTTTGGGTTTGAACATGTTTTGAACACTGATCTCCTCTTAAGTGTTCAGCGATTTAGCTTCAAGAAGACCGGGAGGAAGATGGTCTCTGTAAGGATGGAGGATGCCAGTCCTCTCATGCTTTGTATATTGTATCTTCCCCTCCTTTTATTGTATTTGTGACAATGGACATTGACTTTCCCAGAATTAGCTAGATAGCTAAATTTCATCAGCAGTCCCAAAGTTCAAAACAAAGTGCCATTTCCACCGTCATTCCAACCACCAACCCAAGCAGGAGTGTTGTGCAAAGGCAGGTTCTCCAGCGGTAACACATCATGTTCTCCACAACCTAGCAGGAGGTGTTACCACCCGTACAGTAAGAAGCCAAGGAGCCGCGCAGTAGATCTTAACACTAAGGCCTCACGTCCATGACGAGCTTCAAAAGAGCCAACAAAAGAAAAACAACAAAATTGTTATTATCATTAGTATTATTATTATACACTTAAATAAATGAGCAAATAACTTGAAATTGCGGTGCCTGGCGATCAGCAGGCGACTGTACAGGTTCAGCCCAACCCAGTCTGGTAGACGGCGGTCCAGTCTTGAACGCCCAACCTAGCGCTGGCGCCGACTCCCGCGCTTATCATGGACATGAGGCGTAATAACGGATGCAAGGACGTCGTGCTTTCAGGGGGAAACGGGGCGAACAACTAACATAGTCGACTCCTCCTTCCGGCGCCTTCTGCTTGTTTGAGCCCTGAGCGTGACCACAGAACAGTTTCCTTAAAATATCACGCTGGAAAAATAAGCCCGTTTGGGTTTAGTCGTTCTGAGCGATGCTCATCAAACAACCCTGTGGCCGCCATGTATCACAACCATGTCATTCAGAGCGGGGGGGGGGGGGGGGGGGGGGGGGGGGGGG
>JAOPJI010000142.1:17329214-17339238 GCA_027122695.1 Merluccius productus
GTGTGTGTGTGTGTGTGTGTGTGTGTGTGTGTGTGTGTGTGTGTGTGTGTGTGTGTGTGTGTGTGTGTGTGTTTCAATGACTGCATGCATGTAGAGCTCACATTGTCACCCAGGCGTAGGTAGAGCTTCTGCAGGATGAGCAGGTCTCTGCAGAAGAGCGCTCTGGTCATGGCCATCTGACAGACAGCCTGGCACGCCACCACCACCGCCGTGCTGCCACCATATAGCTGGGACAGACCCAGGCGCACCGACAGACTCTGGCCTGAACACACACGGCAACCATATTCCATTCATAAACTTCAGACGTCAAAGCATAGAATCCATTTGTAGACCCATTTCAGAGACAATGTTTGCAGCGTCTCTAGTGACGACATCCCCCGGTCCCTACCTGGTGCCAGGGCACACTCTCCCCCGAGCTCAGCTTCTGACTCCAGGTCCATCTCTCTGAGGAGGACAATCATGGCTGCCGTGGGGTTTCTGATGTCCTGGAGCTTGTCTTGTATGTCCTCAATGATATTGTCACTGTGTAGAGCAGGACAGGAGACACATTTTAACACGGAGACCAAATTGTTGGTTTCCTTTAAAAAGGAGAACCAAACCACCTGAACACACTTTAAAAAAATGCTTTTAGGTTGTGTTAATTCTGAGGCAATTAATTCAGCCTCAAGGCACTTTATCAGCAGGTGACTAGGTAATATCAGCCAATAAGAAGTTATGCATGTAATAGCAATGTGTATAACCTAAAGATGGAGTCCTCTAATGCAAACCAATCTACAAATTGTACTGGGGTTTGGTTCTTCTTTCAAATCTCATTAAAACATGATTGATTGAATTATCTTTTCACAGTCCAACTGTTAAAGGAACACTTGAGTCACTACGCACTGACCCATCATTGGCCAGCATGTTCTCCAGGACCAGCTCTGCAGCTCTCTCTGGTGACTGCAGGTGATCCAGAGCCTTCTCCATCTCGTACGCCATGTCACCAGACACCGAATCGCTCACCAGACGCAGACATTGGACCAGCTGGAGCACGTCCCGTCCTACCTCTGGATCTGGATGGAAAGCCAGCACCAGATACACATTACACACTACACAAATGCAAACCAGGGTTTTCCCCTAGCCATTTTTTTGGCCGGCTAAATGTACAATTAACGGCCATATGTAATACACGTATGCGTGTAATGATAGGCCTACATGCGTGTGCAAAAATTAGTTTTTAGGTGTTGTGCAATGTTGGGATACAATAGGCTAATGCAAAAAATTGCATTATTATTATTAGGGGGCCAAGCACAAAGTGCAAGGCACCATATTGTAATTGTTAGTTTTATTATTATTATTATTATTATTAGGGCAATGGCGCAATCGCACCGAGCACTGGGACGTGCGTCTTCATCGGATCGGTGTGCTATTTCTTTTTCTTAAAATACACATTTTTCGCGAACTGCAAAAAAAATTCTCAGAGAATGAATGGGAGGAGGTAAAAAAAACAAAGACTTTTCATTTAAAATTTAAACCGTAGACACAAGTCTTGTGTATACATGTATCCACGTTTTGATAGGTCATATCGTTTTTGATCAATCACTGATCAATGACCATGATCATTTTTGGAGAAATTATGAGATTATAATGGGTGTGTATTGCGAGGAATGTTCGTGTCAGAGTGCATGAAATCATCGGTTAGAGTGGGAGAGAGCTCAAAATAAATCCAGATTTGTTCTCTTTCCACGCTGCTCCTGGCCACAATTTACACTCTACACGCATGATTTTTTCCAAATGTGTAGACAAACTTGTTCCGTCTCTCACAATGTGCTCAACAAAATCAGAGACTTACAGAATTTGAATTAGCAGCCACTAAGTGCGGCCAGTCTGTCTCTTCTCCTCATTGACCCCAATACAAATATTTTTTGAGAGAAGCAGAACGGACCCGTTTTAAACTTGCAAGTGTCTCCAAAATATTTACAGTAGAACGACTGTAGGAACACCAAATCGTTCAGGAAGTCCTTACAGTGATGATGGTCTGGTTTTTATTTTCTGATAGGAGCTACCGTTTTGTCAGAATAAGCCCAAGTGTGAGACCAGTGCAGAGGCAGAAAATCGCTCTTTTTCTCAATATTTCTATCTGCCTCAGCCTGGGGGGCCCCTGTCGTCATCCCGCATGCGTGTGCGCGTCATCCGATTTGACAGTTGATACAAGAGGACTCCTATTGGTCATTTTCACTGGCGCGAATTTTGTTGTTTGGCCAGGTCATATAAAAACCTCCTCTGCCGATCTGCTCTTCCCCGTGGATCGCATCAGAGGTAAGAAATATGCTTCGTCTTTTCAACTTGCTAGCTTCAGTGCATTAGCTACAACACATCAGTTGTACACAATAGTGAGATTAAGTTTGACGTTACTCTGTCGTGTTTTGGCTATAATCTTCTGAAACACATACACAGCCAGACTCCATTTAAGAAAACAGTGATTTAAGATGGCGGCGGTACACGGGAAAGAGATGGCGGCGGTACACGGGAACTGCTTCCGGTAAAATTTGCCATTTTAAATCTCAAATGGATCATTTGTAGCGTTTTTGTTTTCATTCCAATAGCCCCGCAGTATATGACTCGGCTGAAACACGGGAGGACACGCTGTATGCATTAAAACTTGGTCGCCGTGCTTACGTTTTGCCACGTTTACGCCTAGCGTACACACTACTCCGGCATTTTACAACCCCTGAAACGGAGATTATTGAAAACACTGCTGACCCAGTTTTAGTTTGAAAACTCTGGGGCTGTGTTTCAGTCTGGACTAATGTGGACGGACGGATACGGAGCAGATGAAGCAGACACCCACGTTTGCTTCCTGATTGGGTCTTATGAGTCATGCATACCTTTTGTCATTTCATCCTTCATGGCTTGCTCTGGCGATGGATAATGCTCTCGATACCGCTCCAATATGTCGCCGTATTTGCTTTGCGACGACACCCAATCTATGTTTTCCGCCGCCTTCAACGCCTTAGGGTGTGTTCACACCTAGCGGTTTTTTTTTTTCTGCCAGCGCTCTTTTTACATTATATTCCTATGTAGCAGAGCGTTTTTGGAAAACATCCCCAGTGTTTTTTTAAACGCCTCTCAGCATTTTTTTCTCCCGCACCAAGTGTAAAAAAAAGTTTTAAAAAGTTCAACTTTCAGGAAAAAAGCGCCCGACGTCAGGCGTTTTTTTGACAACTGACCAATCACACAAATCGCGCATCATCGAAACGAAGCTCCTGGACTAAATGATGGTAGGCACCTTGCTGCTGCCTTCCCTGGGTGATATCTGCACCCACAAACGTGCAGGTACATGATTCTCCTCGTCGTCAGCTGGGCCAATGCAAGTGCCAATCGCCTGTTTCTAGCCATTTTGTAACAACTAAGGGTAGCCTGGATACGTAGTAGGCGAGTAACGTCGGGGTCTAGAGTGGGTTCGTTGCTAGGCTATAGAAAAAACTCTCTCTTTTTTTTTTTTTTTACGGTCGGCTCAACTTTTCCCTATCACAAAAAACGCTAGGTGTGAACATGCCCTTATATAGACTTTTATAGTCTAAATGTATTATGATGAAGAGATGTGATCAGAATATGATTTGTGAAAAACAGAGAAAGAATTTTATTCCGATACCGTACTTTACCGTCCATATACTTTATATTGAGACGGTATTGATATTGATATACTGATGTCAATATTGTGGAAAATTCCCCATGATTATCCTGATAATACCCATTTCCACATCGCCCAGCCGTACTAGTCATAGCCTTCAAATGACCAATCGTTCAGGTCTGCATTTAGAAAATAGGCCTTGTGTAGACTTCATGTAGACTTCATGTCTAGCCTTGGTAGTTTGTGTAGATGACAGCTCACCCGTGCTCCTCTCTGTGTGCGTAGACAGGTGGGATCCGGTGGGCGGTGGAGGTGGCGGAGGGCACGGGGGCTCCATTGCGCAGGCAGGGCGGCTGTGGTCCACCGTCTGGGGGGGATGCGCCTGACGTTGTCACTGTGTATGTAAGGGACCAGGTATATGACTGAACAGCGCCTGCTAGACATATATACACAGACACACACACACACAGACAGAAGGATTGGCAAAAGCAAACCTATGTGTGGTGTCACCAGTACCAGACTCCTCTCAATGGAGAGAGGAGCATTTTCAAATCAGTCACAATCAGGATCGCAAGACTTCATTTTGGGTGTTACAAGGTAAAATGTATTGTATTCAAGTGGAAGACCTAAAATAAATGGGAACTCTATAAAAAGGTCCAATACATACTATAACTTTCATGAATAAATATATATATTAACAATAACAATACGGGCTAAACATCATACATCGCAATAGCCATGGTGTAATAACAGGATAAGCACTATCTTGTTGATATATCTCATGTCTCACCTGTGGTTGCCGGGACAACAGTGTACTCCGGGGATGGGGGTTCAGTGGGGGAGCAGGTGGGGGGGGCGTCCACCGAGGGGACGGAGCGGGCAGGGGAGTAGGGCACCGGGGATAAGGGAGGGGGCGTGGTCTCTGTGATCATGATCTCCTCAATGTCTGCTGATTCCAACAAAATGGGGAGATAGCATATTAGGCAAACAGTCAGTTGTATAGAGTGGTGCAGGAATGAGTCCTAAAACCCGGAAGTCCGTTAGCATGTTGGCACTTCCGGTTCCCTCGGCTCGAAGTCAACAGGTTTTTTGAATGGGTTTTTGGTTAGATGCCTGAAAAAATGTCTGTGGTTAACACAAACTTAAGAGATTGTCAGGTTTTGGTCTACGTACGACATAAAATACATCAGTAAATACCCCACTTGTGAATTTTGAAGCTTTTACGTGTCTTAAAAAACTTCTGGCGATTGCATTTACGCTTCAAAAATCATGAAAATAGTGTTCATTGGTGATTATCTTGCTTAACGAAACGTGTGAGTGTCATAAACTGTTGTTTGCCACAGAGCTTATTTTCTGCAATAATCCAAAATCCAATGGAAAACCCCATTGGAAGCTGGTAGCCCATTTAGATGTAGAGTATACATTTAATTTGACTGATTTATTTAAGACACTGCACTCGTGTCAGACGTATTTTAGCCAGCTAGTAGGCCTATGGAATGAAAAAGGCTGTGTCTTTAAATTTCAACTTTATTTTGGTGTAATTTTACTTGAAGAGCTTTGCATAACACTATAATGACCGTTTCCATGAACAAGAAACACGTTTCATAAATGTTTTAGATAAGATCATGATGTAATCTTTAATGTGGTGTGCGATGCCTACCTGGCATCAATGACTGAGAGGTGCTTTGATGGACATAAAGCATTTAGACAGCCTACCCAAATATGTACCACACTATTTTCCACTCCTAAAACATGTAGTTGTTGGTCATAGACAGTATACATATAATTATTATAATCTCTGTACATTGGCATTATGTATGCAGAATAAAAATTGTTGAAATAAATACGGTTCTGTCTGAAAAATCACAAAAAAATAGGCTTTCGTCATTGTTTCCACATTGTTTGGACTGCTGGAGTTGAGGATGTTCAAAAGAGTGACTACTGGCCAGCTACCCTTCACTGTGCTACAATCTATGCCACATATGTTTTCTTCTCATTTGAAGAAAACAAAATGGCTGCGCCTGGACTGTCCTGTCAGGCATTTAAAGAAATGCTCGATCAGCGAACTGTCCGCTTTGGCCGTGTGAGTATTGAAGTTATTTGTCCTTTTTGACCAATTTGTATTGTGCATTGAAAAGTTTGTCCTTGTATTTTAGTTTTTAAATGTCATTAGATCAATATGTCCTTTTTGTGATAGACTGGGAAAATCTCAGGCGATAGCTTCATCAAAAGTTTCTTCGAGTGGGAGGCTGTGAGGTGAACTCTCTCCGAACTCATCCGGGACGCCACCTCACTCTCCTCCTTCAAGTCTTCCCTCCGAACCCATCTCTTCAGAATTACTTTTAATGTTTAAACTCTTCTACATGTTTTCCTATCGTCTTGTCTTTCTGTCCCAAATAAACTTCTATTCTGAATGTATTCCATGCTGTATTATGTGATTCCATTCTTGCTGTAAAGCGCCTGGAAACAAGGAAAGTAGTCCTGGTATGATAGCCTAGGAGTATTACTGTAGGCCTAGTTCTCTAGCCCAGTGAATCCCAAACTTTTTTCATTGGAGCCCCCCAACTAATATATGAGAAAATGTATAATGCAAGCTGTAGATTTAACAGTAGAGCTTCTGATTATTACTGCAAAAGTGTGTACTGTTAATTTAAAAACGTTACTTAAGGTGTTATGTTTGATACCCGGGTCACATTTGAAGTCGCTGTTAGAGCAGCACGCCTTTTACTAAAGATTTCCGTGGAGAGGAACAGTATGAGTATCAACTTTTTTTTTTGATGCCCTGCCAAAAGGTGGGGTGTTCAAAGAAATGTGTCCTTTGAAAGAACAATTTGTCCTTTAAAGACCATGAGCAAAAATAAATAACATTTGTTGTTTTATTTAATTTGGCAATTTAGTAAGATTATTAGTTGTGTTTTTTTTGTTATCACATCAGCCCAACAAACAATTAAAGCACAAACAATTTGCAAGTCCCTTCCCTGAAAGAAGGAATATGAGATGAGTAGGCCTACTTCTTTCTGGTTTCCCCACCAGATGGCAGTCAATATCCAATTTCCACAATAGCCTCTACAGTTCATGTGAATAGAAACAAGTCGTTAGAACGGTATCAATACATGGCCTATACGTACAAAACGATTTAGAAATTCATATATAATGTTCTTTATGTGCATTACACCTGGCATGAAGGCCGATTTACAGATTTATACATAGGCCTATTTCTTTACCCACAATGCTTAGCGAAACCATAGTTTTTCTTTTACATTAGGCTACATTTCAATTAGATCATGATGTAAAACAATTTTTTCAACGCAGTCTGTATTTTTAACACTAGTGCTTCTTATTGTTACTACAGATTTCCTAAATGCTATTTTATATAAAAACGTTACTCAAGGTGATATGTTGGTTAGTGGGGTCACATTTGTAGTCTCCACTCAGTAGCGCTCAGGTTTCTCTTCAGATCGTATAAATCTTTCGCCTTTTACTAAAGATTTCCGTGGAGAGGAACAACATGAGTATCAACTAATTTTTTGATGCTCCGCCGTAAGGTGGGGCTGACTTGCCTGTCTAAGATAATGACTTCCTTCAGTCAACTTAATGTTCAATGGTCATGTCCAGTTACATAGGGACAATGTTTGCACCACGTATACAATATGTAGGAAAATGTAGGAAATTCACGCAAGTCGTCTTCGGGAAGAGCGAGGTGTAACCATAGGGTATAACCGAGGACAGCCGCATGATGTCCCAGAGTTTCTACCAGTTTCCATGGAGAGGAGCAGTATGAGTTTCAACTGATAGGTGGGGCTCCCTTTCACTCATAAAATACCAAATTCAGTGAAGAGGTCATTATGTATTGTGCTTTTTTCCCCTTTTATTTACATTCAACTAATAATAAATGTAGTGTCACATGAGCCCAGTCACTTCTCTGAAAGTGTATTTTTGAGTCCACCAGATGGCAGTCAATACACCATTTACTCTACACTTCATGTCAATGAAGTAGTTGGAACATAGTAGTAATTCATCACATTTCACTTTCTTTACGTGAATTAAAACATGTAATTCATGTGAATTAAAACGTGTCATGAAGGCAGATGTCATGCCCCAATCCATATTTATGTGAAACGGCTAATATTAGCTAAAACGTACAAATAAACAAGGTCCCTTACCCACAATGCTTTGCGAATCAATGGGTTTTCTTTTTTACGTTACATTTCAATTAGATCATGTTAAACACAATCTTTTTCAACGCAGTCTGTAGTTTTAACACCAGTGCTTCTTCTTATTATTACTACAGATGTCCTCGTGTTATTTATATATTTTTTTAAAAACGTTACTCAAGGTGATATGTTGGTTAGTGGGGTCACATTTGAAGTCTCCATTCAGCAGCACTCAGGTTTCTCTTCAGATCGTATAAATCTTTCGCCTTTTACTAAAGATTTCCGTGGAGAGGAACAATATGAGTATCAACTAATTTTTTGATGCTCCGCCGTAAGGTGGGGCTGATTTATTTGTTAAAGAAACGCTGAAGTCATTCGCGGACGGCATACTGTAAATACTCCAGCCTGCCTCTCAAGGACTAGCCTCGAGATTACCGCCCTGATCTCGCGAGGCTCTGTTTATCTCTGCAGAAGGCAACCGCGAGTAAATGGAGGGTCTCGCGAGACTCCGTCAACGGTCCCCCACAGACGAGATGCGACCCCTAAGCTGTGTGCAAAGCCTAGACTTTAATGTGATGCATATATAGCAATGGTATGTTTATATTGTTACGGTAATTTCTGGCTATTAAGTGTCAGTTCATGTCCATAAGAAACAAGTATCCGCTTTTACATTCCTGCAAAAACATAAATGAAATCTATTTTCAATGAAACATCAACATAATGTTTTGCTTAATATTTTTATTAGAAGCCTCTATATCTACCGTGTGCCTAACAGTGGACAAATTGGATATGAAAATATACTATGCTATCGTCTTCTTTACATTGAAATAGAATATTACATTGAAAAAAGTCCTCATAGGCTGTCCTCCCCATGCAAATTCAAATTTCTAAAACAAAATATTATTTTAATATATGGCCTACATAAAACTTTGAAAGCGAAATATGATACTAGTTTATTAATTAATAAGTTACTCTATACAAGCATCTAGATTGAAGTACCTCGGGCCATAGACAAGAAAACATACAAGACTATAATATGGCTGGGAGTCCAATACCCAAACCACTATGTCCTCTGGTTCACTGTGGCTCATTAGTAGATGACAACTTGCATGAAAGGAAAGAAACATGTTATGATCATACCAAGGAGAACCTACAGTATGTCGGTACGTATGTTTGTTTATTACAATGTACAAAGTAGGGCTGGGCCATAGCTCAATATTATTGTTCAATGTCTTTGGGTGCCTTCAGAACCCACCCTAGAAAACCCACTAGACTATCCTCCGCCCCCCAAAATATGATAAAACATGAGGTTTAATACAGCCAAGAGAAAAACATTCTTTATAGTCTGATACTATACATAATTATCATATAAAGTTGGACTATTTAGAATGGTATTTTGAATTTGTGTGATATCTAACGATATCGTGTCAGCTGATATTAGTTGTTGTAAATGGTTGTATGTTGGTATGGCGGACACTATTGATAGATAATGATGTGTGTAATGGAAAGGTGCTTGCATGCTGCCCCAACAAACACTAACATTGTGCCAGTGTGTCATACCCTATGTTGGTTGTTAGGTGTTGTTAGAAACTGACGTTTCTAGTTGGCGAACATGTCGAATGGGTGTTGGCCAACCTCGGCCAACATTTTAAGGTTGGGTGTTGGTGTTTGTGGGGGCAGTGTGCAAGCAGCCTACTAGGACATTAGATCCACAAGGCCCAGCCCTGGTACAAAACCTTGGCAGTGCTTCTGCAATGCATTGCAGTCTCTACGCCACGGTGATGATCTCCTCCAGTAGGTCGGCTGGGAAGAAGCCTAGCTTGCGTCCAGTGCTGACCTTCAGGTATCCACCCTTCTCTTCTCCCTTCTTCACCACGATCTGAAACGGACCGGGGCGGCAACTTATCACATGATACTGACTTTATTTAAAACTGGGTTGGTCATGTGTAGAGAGAGAGAGCAACAGGGCATATTACAATGTCACAATATTGGAACAGTGGAAGGCACAAATGACTTCCTTAAATGCCCTGTGGAACATCTTTATTAGCCAGCCACATATGTATTAATTAATAAATATAGACTAAATATAGACTAATTCAGTGAATGGATTGCCATGCCAACCAACAAAAAACCACAAAAAAAATCAACAGAATTTGAACTCTGTCATTTGATAATAATTATTCTGCACACACACACACACACACACACACACACACACACACACACACACACACACACACACACACACACACACACA
>JAOPJI010000142.1:17409877-17424255 GCA_027122695.1 Merluccius productus
CTCAAACATCACTACCAACTTTACAATAACCATCTGAGCAGCTATATGCTGTTTATAAATGATGGTTAAACATTAATGATGGTTAAACATTAATAAACTCTGTTTACTCTGTTAATCTGTTTACCATTTATAAATGGTCTATTTACCATTTATAAATGATGGTTATTGTAAAGTGTTACCGATACTATCAAGACTAAAAATAACCCATGCAATGGCACTTCTCATGGAGGAATATATTACATATAGTGTTTACTTACACCGGGAGGGCCTCCATTCATTTTGTGAGATGAAAACTGATTATGTGTATAATATTTCCTTTCATTGATCAAAGGTGTTTGGATAAAGCCAGTCTACGTCTGAAACAATGATTCTATTTGACAATGATTTTATTATTTGGTAAGATAAGATAAAAAAACGTTATTGTCCAATACATTTACATAAAATGAAAATTGGTCTTCGGCAATTTGGCAACCAGTAAAAACAGACAGAACACAGTATAAAACACAAGTGAACAGACAGTAAAGTGCAACTCAAATACATAAAATACATTTTCAGCAGCAGTAGTGCTCATGGGCTATGGGCTATGGGGGGTGGGGGGGGCACAAATTATTTCTTATACCCATTTTTCCTGGCTAGCGGGACCTTGAGTCTCCTGCCAGATGGCAACAGTTGGATGATGGAAGTGGGTGGGTGGGGTCATGATAGACCCGGGTTGCCTTTTTGGTTATGGTATGGACTGATAGTATAGGTTCTGGAGTTGCAATTGTTTGTCTCCAATGATCTTGCTGGCCTGGTTAACCACTTGGGTCAGCTCGTTCCTGTGTCTAACTGAAAGTTTTCCAGGAGATGATTGTGAGAACATGGTCAGTGAGTGACCTAGACCATGGTCAGGTCAGGTGTGTTTGCTGACATTGAAGCTCCTCAGTTTCCTGAGGAGAGAGCGCAGCAGAATGATTGTTGCCAGATATGTAAAGTGAGTGACCTGTTCCACTTCCTGCGAGACAGGCCTGATGCCGCCTACTCCCATCCTACCTCCCGTCCTCCCAGACACAGCTCCTTGATCTGACTGACATTTAGGTCAAGGAAGCTGCCGTCCAACCAGGTGGCAAGGTGGTGGATGTGCTGAAAGTAGGGCTGGTGACATCCTGCAGGCAGGCAACCAGGGCCATGTCATCAGCATATCCGATTCAGAATATCACATCAGATTATAACTGACTCATGTCTGGAATATTTATATATTTATATATTTGCAGAGTAAGGCTGTTGAGTTTATCATATACAATTATCACTCATGAATATTAAAATACCAATTTTAAAACGGGTAGCTCAAATTAAGCAATCTGATTGGTTCATAGCCGTGGTATAATGACCATATACCATGGCTATGACATCTAATTCCTTTGCACAATTCAGTATCACTCCGCGTCTGAGAAAAAAAACGTTAGCCTAACAAACTACAATAGTTACAAAATGGAAACATTTAAGGTGGACCTCCGGTGTGGTCTAACTATGTAGGAAAAACATCCACCTGCTAAATGACATGCAGAGCTACGTAAAGAGGAAAAAATAAATATGTAAGCTGCTAGTGTGTACGTTGCATAGCAACAACCTCGCACTATGTGCAGGCAGCAAGGAGGACTTCAAATGAATGTAAAACATATGAAAACATAAATGAAATCTAATGATAAGATCTGAATTGGTGGTCAAGAAACTGGACTGGGCTCCATTATATTTGTGAACTTGTGAAGGACTCTGATGCAGGGAGGGGAGGTGCTTCATAGAGGTACCAACAGAGAGACTGGAGGTAACAGGACAGGTGTGGAGAGTAAAGTTACCCTGCATCATGACATCTGCTTCAGCTTTCTGAACACAGGAAGGTACACACTTTAAGCTCTATTTCCCTCTCATATATGTGGTTCTACATAACACAAAATTAGAAGTAAAACAAATATAATATGTCATGAAATGTTACAGTATTTCAAAATTCTAAGGCTAGATGTAGCTCATATGGTTGTGTAGTTAATTATGATCTGTAGGCATGCCAGTACCCATAATTTACATCATGATCTACACCTGTGTTCATTCATATTACACCTCTGTGATGAAGGCCTATGGCCACCAATACAATATTGTCATTACGTGAACATCACATAAACGCAATGTCATTGGTCATGTATGTTGTGTGTTGACGTTCTACTTGTATTTTCTCTGTAGGAAAATCGACGGCTCCAATGTTGACAAGGAAGACCAAATTGAATTGACAGAGGATGGCCGCCCAGTGGCCGCCTCTCCCCACAGCCCCCCCTTGTTAGACTGTAGCTGTGGGGGGATCCCGAAGAGAAACATCGTAGGCATTCTCAGTGGCCTGGGCTTCTGCATCTCCTTTGGCATCCGTTGTAACCTGGGAGTGGCCATCGTGGAGATGGTGAACAATAACACTGTCTATGTCAATGGGACTGCGGTGCTACAGGTAGGCTGATGCCCCATGCCTACATGTTCATACATTTCATTCATACATCTACAAAGCAAGAGTTTTAAAGAGGTTGACAAAAGATTAAAGATAGTCTCTAGCTATTACTCCACTTCCTAACTAACTCATTTTCTTGAACCTTACTTATTGGCAATAATGCCTGATGATGGTCTGTCCATGTATGCATTATCCAGTCAATTATAGTAGGCTATGTATGAAATCGATTTTTGAGAGGCCAAATCCCTAAGATGACCAGTATTTTGTCGCTCCTCACTAGAAAGCCCAGTTCAACTGGGACCCAGAGACGGTGGGCCTCATCCATGGTTCCTTCTTCTGGGGTTACATCGTTACTCAAATCCCAGGAGGTTTCATCTCCAACAAGCTGGCTGCCAACAGGTGAAACACATCCCCTGCTGTTCTTATGATAAGAAATGATATCACACCAGGGAACACGTAACAGCCGTGGTGGAGATCTATATGTTTAATGGAATGCAGAAATGTAAGGTCCAATGGCAAACTTGTTTCGTGTTAAAAAAATGGCAGACAGGTGCGACTCTTATTCTACATCCATGGTGCAACCGACCACCCAAATACCCATGGGTGGATGGAGTTTAGGAGCAACTTTCTAAAGCCTGTGAGCCTGATTAAAGGGTTAACGCTGTGTGATCGTGGCGAGCGGGGACGATGCTGCTGATAGCAGGCCGTGTAATAAAAGCTTCACAGGAAAAGAGGACACGCCACTGACAGAGTTAATAATGAAAGATCTTGCGTCTGATTTCTTTCCTGAAACACCAGCCACTGGAATATTACAAGTGTCACTTACAGGCTGTTTCGGAAAAAAAAGAGGAGGGGGAGAGAAGGGAAGGGAAGAGATAGGAGGTGCAATGGTGATGTAGCAGAAATATTGAGATTGAAGGGATGTTTTAATACAACTCAAAAGTGGGACCTCCTCCCCACAGTTGTTTTTGTTTCTATAGGCCTGAATCAGTTCTAGGCAACAAAACAATACATTTAGATCAAAATAGTGGCATGAATCTATATTTAAGACTATAGATTCTAACGACTTTTCCCCCTCTTTTTATAGTTACAGTTTATAGTTCATGATATTTTGGTTAAATATTGATGACAGCCTCACAGTCTTAAAAAAAAAAAAAAACACAACACACAGCAACATCACATTCCAATTTGCCAACAGGGTTTTTGGAGCGGCCATCTTCCTGACGTCTATCCTGAACATGTTCATCCCCTCTGCAGCCAGAGTGCACTATGGCTGTGTTATGTTCGTCCGCATCCTCCAGGGATTGGTGGAGGTAATCATGGCCACCATCTGATCAATGCCTTCAAGGTTTTTGGTTCTGTTATTTATATAGCTTTGTGTGTAAGGATGTAAATTGCACCTTTTGGTGGATTTTAAGGTAATCTAAAGATGTTTCTTGGCATTGGGTGTCCTTGGTGTGATGTTGTGTGCCTGACAGGGTGTCACCTACCCAGCCTGCCATGGGATGTGGGCCAAATGGGCACCACCTCTGGAACGTAGTCGACTGGCCACCACATCTTTTTGTGGTGAGTGGAGCAGTACAGTGCAGTGCAGTTGGAAGAGTTTCCCAAGAAACCCGATCACGGTGAACTCGATCACTGTGAACATGCTATTGTCTGTTCTTTCAGCAGCCGGCTCGAACACAACTCTAAAATAATACAATGCCAGGCACATTACGTATTCTATATAAACAACATTGTGTTTGTTTGATTGGTCATTCTAATTTGGTTTTCCAGATGCAGTCTGCTGCCATTCCCCCTCCCCCCCAAAAAAAATTAAATATCCATCTCACACATTAAACTGATACCATGACAACCGACACATCAAAACCCTCTTGACATTGCCCCTGAATGAACAGCATGGATCTGTCCAATCAGAGGACTTTCCCCTCTATTCACCTACATATTCACCAATCAGAGGACTTTCCCCTCTATTCACCTCAATGTATCCCCACATTTCTCTGTTCCAAAGCACCCTCATTCTGCCCTGGCCTTTTCCCAACAAGTGTTTGTAAACCTGTCGTGCAATAGAAAATACATCAAACACCCTCTCTGTTGCTGTCAGTACACATTACCGCCTGATTTGGACAGACACTATTCAATATTAGGCCTACAAATGTCCTTCCTCGTGTAATTGCTCTTCCATATGGATGTTGACGTTGATTTAACAATACAGTATTTTATACTATGTTCACGTATTGTACCCATATCATTCGGATCACCAAAAGAGAATATTCTTGGATTTTAAGTGCCTCACTGTGATATACAAGCGCTGCACCCACTTATGGTACCATGTTAAATATTGTGTGTACTGCAGGATCCTATGCAGGTGCAGTGATTGCCATGCCGTTAGCAGGGATACTGGTGCAATATGTGGGATGGCCCTCTGTCTTCTACATCTATGGTGAGATGCTTGAAGGACACACACATTCCAGAATGACATGGATTCAGGAAGAACAGTGTATCTGATAGCATCCGTATCTGAATTAGTAGCGTATGTATTGCAGTCTGAGACATTGTGCACAGCTTTACTACAATTAAACTGTCTGCGGTAAATTGCTAACCGAATTGTGTTGGGAGTTTAATCAAAACGGTACGGTTAGGGCATGGATAGCACCCCTGGGATCCTGATTCAAGATAGCTGAGGTTGTTAGCTATTGATCTAATCTGGTGATTAATTGATGTAAATGAACATTTTCCTGTCTGGGCTCAGTTAGTAATGCCTTTTTCATTTTGCCTTAATAACATTCTCAAGGCCTCGACAAGGTCCTGGCTCATTTTACATTATCAACCTCGCCTTCAATCTTTCAAATTAATCAGAACTTATACAAAAAAATGAATGGGCATTTTCAAACAAATGGCTTGAGAACTGAATGTCTTGTTTTGTATTTTTCCCAAAGGTGTTTTTGGCATCATATGGTATACCTTTTGGCTCTTGCTAGCTTATGGTAGCCCCGCGGACCACCCCACTATCAGCATTGAGGAAAGGCTATACATCGAGAACGCCATTGGAGAAAGGGTCAACCAATTAAGCGTCACTGAGGTAGGTGTGTGCGGCAGAATCTTCACCTTATTAGATATTGACTAAACACACTCATGCATGCATGGAAATAGACACAAACATGCACCCTTACAATCTACCAATACCATCCACATGGAGACTCGTCCTTTCCTCCACAGAAATTCAAGACTCCATGGCGCCGGTTCTTCACCTCCATGCCAGTGTACGCCATCATCGTGGCTAACTTCTGCCGCAGCTGGACCTTCTACCTGCTCCTCATCAGCCAACCCGCCTATTTTGAGGAAGTCTTTGGCTTCCCCATCAGCAAGGTAGACCTACACCTCCTACTAGTCACAGAATGTGTTGAAAGCCAACGAGCTAAAGTTGTCTCTCTCCGGGAAATTCCTCCACTGTATTTAGAGTCAACCGTTTGTGGATTTGATCATATGAGCGCATGCTGTCTTTCTCAACCTGAAACTGTCCCACTCTGCTGACATGGAGCAACGGCGCATCAGTTTGAAACACAACAGGGTTTATTCCTACTGTTGGATGTGTCTTCAGGTGGGGATCCTATCCGCTGTGCCCCACTTGGTCATGACCATTGTGGTCCCTATTGGAGGACAGCTTGCAGACTTTCTACGCAGCAACAAAATCCTGTCCACTACAAATGTCCGGAAGATCATGAACTGTGGAGGTACATCAGAGTTAATAGTAAAAATACATGTTTGGCTCTATTCTGCAGGTCTGGACTTAGTTATGTGATCTCTACGTGATAGGAATTCAATAAATGCTATGCGAACACTAAGCCTACATGTTCCATACTAATTCAGAAAGGTCTCCCTTGGCCCGCCCACCCCTCTCTCACCTTTCTCTAACAATATTATTGTTATGGTTATGTTTAGGGTTAGCGTTAGACGGTTAGGGTTATGGTTAAGGTTAGAGGGTTAGGGTTAGAGGGTTAGGGTTAGGGTTAGAGGGTTAGGGTTATGGTTAAGGTTAGAGTTAGGGTTAGAGGGTTAGGGTTATGGTTAAGGTTAGAGGGTTAGGGTTAGAGGGTTAGGGTAAGCGCACCAGTAGACACCGCCAAGTGGGCTGATAGAGTGCTTCCAAAAGTTGAATTTAATAGATGGCTGGCTATCCGCAAACTGCTAAAAACAACCACACATGTATGTCTGTAATTTTACTCTGTGTCTTCCCAGTATAAATACCAACTATATGCAATTTTTACAAACACCCACTTTAACCATACTATCATGAAATGTTATGTTGTGATGACACATTCAGCAGCAGACTTAAACACAACTCTAAAATAATACAATTATAATGTCAAGCACATATGGTAATAGTATACAATCTCGACACAATGGCAGACCGCTTCAACATTTTTTAGATTTTTAAACATAACTTTTTCAATGAAATATAGTTGCTAGTTCAGGCGGGCTATCAGCTGAAAATGCGCGTACACTGAAATGTGGTCAATTTAAGACCTTCCATCTCACACACACTCTCTACGAAGTTAAGTGTTGAGCTGGATTTCACCCACTACCACCACAGCCTCCAGCTTTGGGTCTGCTCTGTATTGTATGTAACCTACACAATGGGTTGAGATATCTGATGTACCACATGGGGGTTTGTCTAGTGTAGTTTTTTTGCCGTATTTGACATCTGTATGTCGTGCTTTAAATCCTACAGCAGGGAGCACCCTAAAAGAGTGTAACCATACTGCAAAACTAAAGTGTATTACCATTTCATGCAATAAATGGTTAAATCTATGACATGAGTGATAGAACTGCGAAGTGTCACTCTACTCTACTCTAAAGCTTTACATTTTAACAACATTTTAAAGCTACTTACATTTTAAAGCTACTCATTATAAGGTAATTATACATTCTGGTATTATTTTTATACTTTGACAAAGCACTGTGGAGAATAATTGGTGTCAATGACATCATGTAATATGCTTTGTCGTACCCTATCACAGGCTTCGGTATGGAGGCGACCCTGCTTTTGGTGGTTGGCTTTTCTCACACCCGCGGAGTCGCCATCACTTTCCTGGTGCTGGCCGTGGGATTCAGTGGATTTGCCATTTCTGGTATCACATTCACTATAGAAAGAAAGACAGATACCAATCAAGAGCTGTCGATGATCTTTAGCTGCCATGTTGTTCATGCTGTGTATGTGTGATTCCTGTGCTGTGTGTGTGTGTGTCTGACTGTATTCTCAGGTTTTAATGTCAACCATCTGGATATTGCTCCACGTTATGCCAGTATTTTGATGGGAATCTCCAACGGTGTAGGAACTCTGTCAGGAATGGTGTGTCCGCTAATCGTCGGAGCTCTAACTAAACACAAGGTGCAGTGATGTACAACTTTATTCTTTAGCTGAATGTCATTATAAAAAAATAGTCATTATCAGCACCATCAATTCTTATTTGTTGTTTGGAGTTCATGTGATAGTATTGTATTGGTTCTAACATCTCACAAGTAGTAAAATATCATTGTCAAACTTTGATTTCCACAGATACTTCACTGACTGTTGTTTTGTTTGCATCTTGTGGCGCAGACTCGGCTGGAGTGGCAGAATGTGTTTGTGATTGCGTCCATGGTGCATTACACGGGGGTAATCTTCTACGCCATCTTCGCCTCTGGAGAGGAACAAGAGTGGGCCGACCCGGAGAACTCGAGCGAGGACAAGCGCGGCATCCTCGACGAGGACGAGCTGGCTGAGGAATCGGAGCTCAACAGCGAAACTGGCATGGTGGCGAAGAAGAGCTACGGAACGACAGAGAGCTCTTCCGGTCCAAAGCAGGGCTGGAAGAAGACTAGAGGAGTGACCATGCAGGAGGAGGAAGATAATGGGAGCCAGAGTCATGGGAATGGAAATTTCCAGGATCACTACCAGTAATAGGCCTCACAGGGCACGAAACTCCCCCTGCACACAACCCCTAGAGGCATGAGCAGCATGGGTGTCGGATTTACACCTGTGGAACTGTCTGGAACATCTGATTAAAGTTAAAAGAACAGCAGCCATTATTTATTTGCCAGCTTTTCTTTCATGTTTATTTCTTGCCGGCCTGTAACCTAATACTTCACCTTGATGGTAATTTCACAAACAAACACTATAAATATGTACTATAAATTAGAGTACAAGTATTTGAGTGAAAGAGTAGATAAGTAGGCCTAATAAAAACAAATGTTAAATCTAACAAATTATGTGAATCATTAAATCACTTGCATAATAACCAAGCGACATGGATCCCATTCGGTGTTGATGGACAAGGTTATAGTGTGCTAAATGTAAACCATGAACAATTCATGAAGCAGTTAAACGATACCTTTAGGCTTTGATCGGGAATCTTCATTACTGGTCTGAACTTGATTGGTTTCCATATAATATGTTCTTACCTTGTGTAATATTAGCACTGAATGTGCAGAGCGGGAAATTATTACTGCAATGTCTTTTTGTCAGCTATGCAATGTGAAAAGAGTTGTACTTGGTATCTGAACGTTTGTAATCGGTATAATAATTTGAACAGACCTCAATGTTTAAGTCATTATTTGTGACCATCCACGACTGTCAAACAATAACCTAGCTGTTATGATCCAACTCATGATCAAACTAGTCCCGTTCTGTGGAGAAATAGCCAGATCTTACATTACTATGTTATATTACACATCAGATTGTAACTTCAGCATTTCTTTTAACACATGACTTCTAGCAGTAAATAGTAAACCTTATCGATGGTGCGAAAAAAACAACACAGGACAAAGGACGAAGTGTTCAAATGGCGTACAAATGTTTCACCTTTGTTTCTTTTTTCATTTTGAATTTTTGTGAATGTATCGGCGTAATAAATGGAAACCAAGAGGTACCCAGAAGGGCCACAACGGGGTTAAATAATCATTTACAGAGGAAAGAATATGGTTCATCGACATCATTGATTGTATTTGTTAATTAAGAATGTACTGTAGTATATTTTTTACAGTAAATTAGAATCCAATCCAAATATTTGATATAAAAATTGATTTCTTTGTTTTTTGCACTTTACTATACATTTGCCAGTGTATCATGTATCTATTCTGTACTTGTATTGAACATGTATTGGTTTAAAAACATAAACTCTCTGAATCACTTTGATGTTTTTAAATTATTAATGATACAAAAAACAGGTTGTTTCATTGTCACCCATTTCATGTTGTTTCATGTTCTACAACAAGAATATGTGAATATATATTCAAAGCAGAACTTTTATACAATGATCTATCATGAAAATAAACACCAGCAAGTCAGGTACAAAGCTTGCTAAACAACCATTACAGTAAGATCATTTTACTGTAAAAATGTTTCTCTTTATACTCATTTTCGTCGATTAAATATGTCTGAATAAACTATTCAACCAACATACATTAAACTCTAAAACAGACATGAATTCCCAGAAAAACATAACACACGGCTCAGGAAGTAATCCCCACATAATTATTTCACCAAAGATGTAGTCTTTAAGATGACCTGTTTATACTGGGTGTCTTCAATTAGCCTTAGAGGTTGGCTTCCCACATGGCTCTGTTTTCCCTCACTCTAATGTAAACTTCCTCGCTCATATCTGTGTCCATTCACTAGCCCTCTTTTTCTCACATTGTAAGATAATTACTAATTTGTGTGTGTGTGTGTGTGTGTGTTTGTGTGCGTATGCGTGTGTGTGTGTGTGTGTGTGTGGTGTGGGCATGCGTGTGTTTGTATATGCATGTGTGTGTGTGTGTGTGTGTGTGTGTGTGTGTGTGCATGAATGCGTATGTTTGTTTATGCATGTGTGTGCGTGTGCACCTTCCTTGTGGTTGACTCTCTGATCTGGTTCAAGGTTATCTTGCTGTCTTGCTGTTGACATTAACATCATGTCAGTTTACAAGTTCTAGACAACTAAACAACAATTTAAAAGGTTTTTTTTAAAGTAAGTACTTTTTAGTCAAGTACATTTAAATATTAAGTATAAATGAATGGCAAAAAATACACTAATCATCAAATACAATAATTCCAATTACAATATTTTGATTGAATCCCAAAATGATGCTGTAATATACTGCTGTAATAATTTAAAAGACATCCTTCAATCCTAATCGACACATAACTAAACAAGGCCATAAGAGAAAATGTTTTAAAACGTTAATAACAAGTTGGAGTTTGTCTGTTGCTTTGCAGGAACCATCCAGTCCTGAGTCCCAGCAGCTCTCACACACAGTGCAGCAACCAATGGCAAAGGTTCTGTTTATTTCAGAGGGATTGTTGACTCAAAGGGCCTCTTTAGATGTAGCAACAAACCAATAATCATTAAGCTCTTGTTGTTGGATACATTCAAGATTTTAAACCTCTAATAATTGACCGTTTGCATTTGATTTACAATAAATGTTTTTTTTACGTGCACAGAGGCGTGCAAACTGCCCTCCACAGACAACAATGCAGTGTTTACACAGGGATTAGTGGCATCTCGAGACACACGGCCGCGATAAAATAGCTTTGATCAGATCAAGGGCAGACGGTAATGATTGCCAAAATGTTTGCAGGCCTCTTGAAGAGGAGCTGTTCTCTGACTTCTGTAGTGGACGTGTTGATCATCGTCTGCTTTTCTCTGTGTCAATTTGAAAGACCCATCAGGAAAGTTGTTTTGTGACCAATTATCCTTGATCTTAAAACAAAACAAAAACAATTGATGTGTAGATGTAGTACGTAGACATTTTGTGTGTGTGTGTGCATGCATGTGTTTGTTGGTCTGTGTGTGTGCGTATCATCATACACGCGGGTATGTCATGTTAGTGTGTGTGGGAGGGATTCCAGGATTGTAGGAGAATTCCCAAGCAGACTCATCCCTTGGCCAGATAAAGAGGGTGGCTGGGCTGGGTGGGGTTTATTCATGATGAGGAATGGACAGTTTAATTAATAACCACCCGTCCACCAACAATCCTCTCTCTCTCTCTCTGACTCCATGCTGGTCACACACACATAGCCTCACTGGGCACCAGATGCAGGCAGCTATATTGTACATTAGTGAATATCGATGGTGCTTTCAGCACACCAACTGGATATCAGAAACAGGCGCGAGATTGTGTACTGACCAAACTCCACTGACAGCTTTACGGTAAGGGCCCCTCACCAGGGCCAGGCTACTGTTACTGTGTGTGGGCTGATAGAGTGCAGCCCTGGGAACGCCTGCGGGTCATGAAGCCCTGGGGAAATCAGAGTTAATTAAAAGGCAGAGGTTCAGTTATGACAGTTGAGTGTTCTCATGGCTTGATTTACCTTCACAACTGTTGTTGCTTTGCCACTTTTACTGCCAACGTGTGGGAAATAATTATTTTGGAGTTGACGTTGGGGTCCAACTGTATTAATATTTTATATTTCATCACACAATGAATTAACGTTAATATAAGGAGGGAACATATCTATGTCAAATACTCATTCTATATTTATAGGTATACAGTTATATTTTATTATTTAATGTTCACATTGGTGGGTAGGGTCTTAAATCCCAGCCAAGTGCTTAATAACGGTGGTATCAGAATGGTATAAAACTGTTAAGAATACTAATGTGAAGTTAAGACTTCACATGTGTTTCCTGAAACAACATATAACATACAACCCAATGCTTATGCCAGAGTTGGACTTCTTGCGCGAGCGTATAAGGCTACAACCTACTGATTCTGCGTTGGAGCCCAATTACTCTACTGGATGAACGAGTGGGGGGGCCAAGACATGGGACAATTACAACTCCCCCACAACGATGGATACGTTGGACTGTCCGACTCAACACAATTCTTTGGTGAGTCGTGTGTGATTGACGTGTATACTTGATGATGACACTTCGGCGAGGGCCGCAAGGCATATTTAGCCAAGCGTAGCACATGCAAAACATTCCAACCATAGCCCAGATGTGGGATCAATTTCACACGTTGACTTGTAACGTACAACGTTGGGAAAAAAACAGTGTGACCGTCCAGTTAATAAGTAGCCATGACAACCTTTGCTCCCCTTTGGCACTTCTCAAGCAAGTGGTAAGTCTGCCTGGCCTAGCGCAGCTCTCACATTGTGAATATGAACACAAATCAAAGGGAATATGTTTGATTAGTCAGGAGCAGACCACCACGGGACTGTTAAACAGGCACTCCCGTTGCCAGGACAACGTTAAGATGGCTGTGGTTCCATCCAAGTTCTCGGCAGGTCAGTTTGACATACTGTGCCAATATCCACTTATGTAACTGTACTGTGACTGACACGACTGAATGTTTTAGTTTCTTTACATAGCAGTGATTCTGCATGGCTGCGGGCAGTTGTGAAAAGTTGTTTGCCAATTCTTGAAAAATGAAATGAAAAAAGAAAAAGGATACAAGAATAGAATAGCTTTCATAATATTTCATACATATGCATTTAAAGGACATACATAATGGTGTGTCTAGGGGTTTTGATACTTTTGATACTCTATATAGATCTCAATGTTTAGCTTCATGTTGTGTGCCGCACAAACTGGGCCCATATGTTGTGAAAGTTGTTAATCATTCATGGGTTTTTACACTTTTTACACAGGTGTTGCTACTCGTTATACTGTCCATGTTGTATTTTAATGAGCCTTTAGATCTCATTCTAACTTCTGGTCCACCTTTAAATTCATACAGCTTGTCCATTTGATATGGGCCATTTGGTTCGTATTCCACTTTTTTTTTAAACAAATATCAAGCAATCCCGCATTTATCATCGCTATACTGGTCAGAAAACAAGTAGCCTTGCTGCAGTTTTAAGAGCTGCCACTGTTCCTCCAGACACTGTTGAAGTTCCAGACAGTGGAACCTTTGTCCGGAGCCGGGACGTTTTAATAATAATAGTAATAATAATAATAATAATAATAATAATAATAATAATAATAATAATAATAATAATAATAATACATTTGATTAACAATACCTCTAACTTCACCCCCATCACCCTCAGATATCCTGGCCGATCAGGGAAGCAGTCCCCTTCTGCAGGACTCAGACCTCTTACCCTTCACCAGCTATGCCAACATGCAGTACCCCGCCCTGGAGCCGGCCGGGTCTCCCCCCCCCTACTACCCGGGCCAGCACCACTACTACTCCCAGTACGGCGGTGAGGAGTGGTGCTCCCCTGCAGCAGCAGGAATGTACGAGCTGAGGAAAGGCCCCCTGGAGGTCACCTACGACGCAGACATGTTGGAGGTGACGGCGGCCATGCCCACCATGTGCAAGAAGACCAGGCACCCATCGCACACGGGCAGGGTCAAGGGTCAGGAGCTGTGTGTGGTGTGTGGGGACAAGGCGTCTGGGTACCACTACAACGCCCTCACCTGTGAGGGGTGTAAAGGTGAGTTATGAAGGCAGGAAGATAAGTAATGTAAATGTAAAAAAATAATACCAATGCATTGGAAAACAAACATACACTCCAAATGGTATTTCTTAGGAAGCTAGAGAGGGACTTGTTCCGGATATTGATTGGCATTTACAGTAGCCAATTGAGCTGAATGTGCTGCCAGATTGACAGTAACTAGCAGCTCAACATGGAAAGCCATGACGACAGCCTGCTCGCTGTTGTGGAGGACTTCTCACAAACACCTTTGCCTACACCTGCAGATTTTGCAGACATATTCTTGGACTAATTGGACAGGGATGAAAATGGGGAAGGAGACAAACATGATGAAGTCATTGGAGTGAGTCCATATATGTTTGAGCTGACTGGGAGCGCTTCACAGGGTTACATTAGCTCTGCTTATTTCAGTACTTCAGGAAAGAAGTAGAAAGGAAGAAGAAGAAGAAGAAGAAGAAGAAGAAGAAGAAGAAGAAGAAGAAGAAGAAGAAGAAGAAGAAGAAGAAG
>JAOPJI010000142.1:17539142-17549700 GCA_027122695.1 Merluccius productus
TGGTTCACTCAACCCTAGCACATCACTTCCTACTGCCCTCCTGGTTCACTCAACCCTAGCACATCACTTCCTACTGCCCTCCTGGTTCACTCAACCCTAGCACATCACTTCCTACTGCTAACCCTAGTAGAGCAGGAGATAATGTAGAGCAGCTCTCAAGACAACCACTGATGTGTAATCAACTATGGATCAAATATATTTTGGACTTTTTAACTTATTTTTATTTTTCACCAGTTCAGTTGCCAAATCATGTCTGATGAAGGGTGTTATTTGTATGTTTTATATAAATTGATTTATGTCTGTGCCATTATTTGTTGAAATGGCCGTTTGTAAATATGTAGATAATGTCCAAATTTAAAATAAATATAAGAATATATATAAATAAAGACGGAGGTTAAAAGGAGGTTAAAAGCTGTGATTCTAATCGTCAAGTCATGTGAGTGCAATGGTAAGTGTTGTCGTTGGGTTCATCCAGCTGGCGCGCCACAGTAAGGTAATGCAGCAGCTTCTGAGAGCGGGGACGGCGTTGGCGCTGGGGGTGGAGCCGGATGAAGACCACGAGGATGACGCCCTCCGTTACTACGCCAATCACACAGCACAGATAGAGGTACAACCAACTGGCATCCAATGAGATCAACTCCAAAGTTCAAGTTCAATGTGAATTGTTGTCACTGTTTTTAAATTCAGAATTGGATGTCACATGTGGGCTTGTGAAGCCCACATGTGACATCCAATTATGAATCTCAAGGGTGTTTCACGTTTTACTTAAGCCAAACATTTATCCAATATTCCTTCATTAAGTATAAACAATTGTTCCAAATGAGCCTCCATTTTTGAAGTAAGCTGCCAACCTTTGACACAATGGAGAAATATCACAAATGTCTCCGTCCAGATCGTGCGTCACGACCGCAGCATGGAGCAACTGGTGTTCCCAGTCCCCAACATCTGTGAGTACCTGACGGTTGAGTCCCAGGTGCGCGTGTTCACCACCACCGAGAGGGACGACCAGGGCAGCAAGGTCAACGACTTCTTCCAGCAGTTTGACCACCTCTACAACGAGATGAGATGGCAGAAGAAGATCCGCAGTGAGTCACCAAAAACACTATTTTGGGTTTTATGAAATGTTGGCCAGCAGTAGAACAATGAACGAATATGATATGATGAGGAAGGAAAGCATTCAACACATGACAAACAAATCACACCCCAAATAAAACTTTCTTGACTTGTTTTACAATTACAATCTAATCAACTGAGTGTCCTCTGAACATTGTATTGTATTGAACAGTTCAAAGCTGCGGTAGGTAAGATTTGAGAGTTGTAAAGAGAGAGAACAGAAGAGAGCAAGAGTTTGAAACTAAGGTGGCTTTTACACGACGACGATCTGAACAGAAACCGCAAAAGTGGCGTTGCGTTACCACTTTTATTTCGCGTTCAGACGTCTTTGGGTGGAAATCTGCGCGCACACGGTGACGCAAAAGTGTGTCTAACCCTGTTGTTTGGCTGTACTGCACATGGATTTGACGTCAACGCGTACGCGAGGATAGCCAGCGTGAGCAGCTCAGAGCACACTTTTGCGTTTTCAACCCTTTAGACGGGAACGCGACGGTGGAGCGTTTTTAAGATTTCCACTCTGGAGGGTGGGTTCATTTTTTTGCGTTTTTAAGCCCCAAAAACGCCGTCGCCGTCTAAACGAAAGGCACATCTGATAAAATATTTTGTCGGTTTCACCCGGGAGCGTTGTCGTGTAAAGTGGGCCTAAACAACCAAAAAAACGCCCCCTCCCTCTCTGCTCCCTACATTTCTCCTCAATTGAGAAGAGTTGCATTTCACGCACCTGTGATTGACAGGCAACCAATCAGGGAGGAGATGCCCTGATTGGTCAGAAATCTATATTGGCTCAAACAGAGGCAGGAGCAGTCAACTCGAAACAGATATTCTCACAGTGCATTTAACTCACTAATAGCTGACAGATGGTTATGCCATTTCTTAAATCTTACCCACAGCACCTTTAAGTTCCACAGCCCTTTTCTACCACAATGCTTTGTTTGGCTTACATTAGGATATGTATTTCTATGCACATTAGCTTGGTTTTGCTAGCCGATGTGCTCAAACACATTTTCTCTCACCCAAGAAAACAAGGCTCTGTTCTGGTTCTCCCGACACATCTCTCTTTGGGGGAGTATCTCCTTCTACCTGGCTTGCCTGCTCAACATTGCCGTGGCTGTTTTCTACCCCTTCGGCGATGACGGAGACGAGGGTGAGAATTTTTTCTTTTGCTACCTGTGTTGTGTTTATTGTATTAAAAAGTGTGTGTGTGCTTGAACCATGCTGGTTGTGATGGGAGGTGTAATCTGACTGCTTTCTTTGGCTGACAATCGGCTGCTATTAGAGATGCAGCTGTCTGGGTGTCTGGCAGAGACAAGGTCAGAGGTAGTGATGGTGGTGGTGATGCCTGGAATTCCAACATCATCGTCCTGCAATGAACCCTGTATTCGCCTCAAATACTGGAGGAGCACACCACTGGAAATCTAAATGTTAATTTTTATGTTTTTAGACTTGCAACAAAAACAGGTGTTCTACAGACGCTAGTTATTTTTGTGAACTAATTATCTTGTTTTCCTGACAAATATATGGATTGAGATGATAGGGTTGGTGTTTTGGATACCAGCCATTGCTATCAGGCTTAGGGCACGTTCACACGTATAGTTTGGTATACTCGGCCCGATTCAGGGGTGAAGTTGATACTTTGTTGCATTTTAATTTGGTAGGGTTAGCATTCACACAGGACAAGCATTGTAAACAGATGTCACGCTGTTGAACGGATTGCTCGTCTATTGGACAGAAAATCTGAGGGACACTCAACAACGCTTCTTTGTTGCAGACAATAATAACGGAGCAACAACAACTTTGTGCGGTCTTAGGTTTTTTCATTTTGCTTTGGTGTTCCTAAATCAAAAATAACCCATTCTACCATTCAGTCACTGAAAAATGTAAAAACGTGTTTTTGTGAGTGACCACAAGCAATTGCTTTATATAGTCGTCTGACCATATTTTGATGAGTGCTTTCACCACCTGATTGCACCACGTCTGACCGCGACTCATTTTAATCTCACGAAAAGTTCACGTATACCTGGCTGAATATGTTTATTATTTCCAGTTTGCGGCAAAAGTGTACATTCAACCCACAATGCATTGTTTTTTGGTTCGCTTCCTATAGTTGGGTTGGATCACATTCAAGAGTTCACTTGGAAGTGGACCAAGACCCCCGTTATATTTCTTAGAAAAAAAAGCTAAGATTTCAAGTGTTCTGTCAAGCACGTAGTTCGGTGTGCAGTGGGTGTGCACGTTCGTGTGTTTTAAAAGCAGAGGCTTTTGGCAGTATACCAAAATAATGTTAATACAGTGACATGCCACTCCATATTGTCCTGGACTTTGTTTAGCAATAATATCTTGATAATAGCTTAAATTGTGTCTTTTATGGTCTGCATTGCACTAAACTAATGTTAGAATAATTGATTGCATTTATATAGCGCTTTTCTAGACACTCAAAGCACTTTACATAGTGTGTGTGGGGGGGGGATATGACACCTCATCCACCTTTGTTCCTCAACATATTTCCATATTACCACTAATATTGTACTGGGTCCAAATCATTTCGATGGTTTTATTGTTTATTGTACAGTGTCTGGTTATGGGCCATGTGTTTATGTCTTGTCCTCCTCCATCTCCAGGCACCTTGCCCCCCTTCTGGAACGTGTTGCTGTGGGTGGCAGTGGGTGTGTTCACCACTCTGCTGCCCGTCCTGCCCAAGCCCTGGGGCATCCTCTTCTTCTTGGTGTCGCTCATCCTGCGCTCCATCTATACTATGGGCCTGGCCCCTGCTCTGCTGCTGCTGGGCGCTGCCAATGTAAGTTTGGAGGGATACCCAGCTGCCATCAAGTGTAATGTTAAAAGGATGTAAAGTGTAATTAAAGGGGGAGCATCCTGCTTGGCTATTTTCTTATATAACAGAGTCCGGCTTCACACATGTGCTGTGGAAATCTCCGATCTGCAGCATCTCCTCTGTTGTAGAGAAAAGTCCCACACAAATTTGACGAATGGTCAATTTTTCTGGTATTTTCCTTAGAAACTGAATTAATGTTGCAGTTAATGTTGGAAGTTTCCCAGTGCGTGTATGAAGCAGGACTCTTATATTAGAAAACAGTCCCCCTTTAAATGTTGCAAACGATAGTTGAGCCCTCTTTTAAGCATTCTTCTGTTGTTATGGGAACATCATGCAATGGCATGCTAGCCAGTAATGAAAAAGGACAGACACTCTGTTTATAGTGCTAGATTTTAAACTTCATAGCGACCACAAGATGAATTTCTAATGACAAAAAAATGAAAAATGCATAAAATGCTGGATGTGGCCTTTAAAAAGAACGACTGTTGTCATTGTCCTCAGTGATTTGACTTTGTCTCACTTGTTCTGTTCTGTCTGTGTGCGTCTCTCTCTCTCCCTCTCTCAGCTGTTCAACAAGGTGGTGTTTCTCGTGAGCTTCGTGGGCAACCAGGGGACGTTCACCCGGGGCTACCAGGCGGTGGTGATGGACATGCTCTTCATCTACCATCTGAGCTATGCCATCATCTGTGTTCTGGGCCTCTTCGCCCATGAGTTCTTCTACAGTTTCCTGGTAAGGAAGATGTCCCCGGGATTCACGTTTTTCTTTCTTTTATTTATTTTTGTGTTTTAACAGACAGGCATTTAATCGATCAGCCTTTTGTTTATTCATGTGAAAACACACACATTGAGGATGTACCTCCTGTGGCCTGATTAGGATGTACATTGTCATGACAATTTCTTTATGAGATTTTCCGATGAGACTTCTAAAGTTAAAGTAACACACAGTTGTTGCAGAAATATAAAAGTATTTAATGTATCCATACAAGAGTCCCCTCTCTAACAGAGTGGGCCCAGATCGTGTCACAAATTGTGCCACAGTCTTTTATCCCAGTTTGGTCCCCTCTCCAGGAAACCAAGACTAGATTAACATATGGGCCTAGATAAGTCACAAATGACTCCAGGTAATTATGACCTTTATGACCTCCCCCACACGCACGAGAGCAGATGTAGCGATGCCTTCTGGGCTGGGACATGACCACCCCCTGGGGTGGTCTGGAAAGGCATGCTGACTGGAATTTTCCCACCACACATTTTAAATACATTGTTCAAAGCAGTCAAAAAGGTGATAAAACATTGGGCAGTAAAAGAATACCTAATTAACGATATGAAGATGAAAAAGGAAAGACAAGTGTACTTTTTAAAAGTAAGCAAGCATATTTGAGTAATTACAAATTAAATAAAAATCAAGTTAAAATTAGACATTTCCCTAACATTGTATACAATATTTTTTTCTATTTTTTTTTCTATCACATGGTAGAAAAAAATACTTGATGTGTAAATCTATACAAATGTGAAAGATAAACACAGTCAGTCATTCATACTTAAAAGACAGGAGAGAAATAAATGTCGTATAGATGTTGGTCTGAATCAGACATGCGTTCACTGTCAGATTACTCCATTCCCTACTGTGTAGAACAAACGAAATCCCAGGGCACGGATTGTGAATCCAAGGGAACGTATTTACAAAACCATGTGCACAGATTGTGATTCCGAGGGCAAGGTTTACAAGTCCGTTCGCACGGATTTACACATCAAGTTTTTTTTTCTACCATGTGACTCCAGAGGGGTACAATATAGAATCACTGGGGGTTGTTTTTCTTCAGAATCTCAATGTGTAATTCATTGGTCAATGGCCTCGTCCACATGATTTATAATGTGACTCTACCCCCCGCCCCCCCATCCACCCCATAATAAGCTGTTTGACCTGGTGATCCGTGAGGAGACCCTGCTCAACGTGATCAAGAGCGTGACGCGCAATGGGCGCTCCATCATCCTCACCGCCGTCCTTGCCATCTTCCTTGTCTACTTCTTCTCCATCATCGGCTTCCTCTTCCTCAAGGACGACTTCCGCATGGAGGTCGACCGCCTTCCAGTGCAAGGTCAGAACACGCTTCTAAAAAAATAAAATAATGGTCGGGGTTACCCGTGGCTATGGTGACAACAACGTAGACTTGTTTACATCCCCTAGATAACATGATAGGCTGAAACGTTCCCCTCGGTGTACTCTAGATAGAACCAGGACTCAGGAGCTTGTCAAAAGTGCAAATGTATTCTGTTCACCTCAGTCTTTTTCTTTAGAGGTGGACTCATAATCCAGACTGATGTAGTAAAATAACCCTATATTCATTACTTTTTCCCATGGCTTCACTTTCTGATGAAGCTCAACACCCTATTAAGCCCAAAACCCTTTTTTTGCTCACTTCATATCAAGTCTATTTGGGACACAAGAATTTAAAAATATTATTTGGTTTGTCCCAACACAGCTGTGTGCTTCGGGCCTCACACTGAGCTGTATGCCGTTGAGGAGGAATGGGAACCATAAAGGGGAACTCCGGTGTAAAATGGTTCTGGGATATGTTTAGTATGATAACGAGTTTGAGAGCAAAAAAAAGCCTATACGACACAAAGCGTCAATCCACTGATCACAGAGCTCACGTGCTCACGTGAAAAAACATGGTGTCGACGGGTGAACTACTGAAGGTATTGTGTGTATTAAATATGCTTTTTAATAAACTATCTGTACACTTACGAAGTTGTCAATGCCTCGTTTTATATGTTAAGACCCTCATTATACTACCAAAGAAGTGTCAGGCTATTTCTAGCCTTGTAAGTGCTTTAAAAAAAGCGCTTAATTTTTTACCAGGTCAGATGCCCGTAGCACTCAAACGGATAGCAGTTTGGTAGAATCGGCTAAAAACAGCTAACATAGCTTCGTGTCATATCGGCTTTTTGTTGCCCTCCATGTAACGTTATCATACTAAACATATCCCAGAACCAGTTTACGCTGGAGTTCTCCTTTAACGCTATGGTCTTGGTATGAACAAGAGCTTAGATCCACTGGGCGGAGGGGGGGGCTGGGTACCTGGGATAGAGTACACGCCCTCGATGGGGAGAAGGAAGGGTTTATCCAGCTGTCTCTTGGGCACAGGGATGTAGCTGTCCACGATGTCCAGCAGTTTCATCACTGCGTCCACTCCAATCTCAGGCTGCTTGCTCTGAAAAGAAAAAGAGACTTGTGTTTTCAGCCAATACGGTCAGATTATTTTTTCAAACCCTGATTAGTATGCAAACAGAGAGAGAGACAAACAATTACAGCCATGGAGAAAGCGTAAAATAAGCTGTATTTTTATGAAATATAAGATACTGATTTACAATACAAAAATAGAAAAAGTTGAAAAAGCCTCAGCAAATAAACATTGCACTATAATAAAAAACTATAAATGGTGTGCAAATCTAGTGCAACTTATGCAAACAGAGACAGACACATGGAAATATAGGATGAGATATAATACACATGATAAGCACATTTAAAGTGAAGTTCCACTGGCATATCCACGTTTTTATTAACTCAGTGTCATCATAGTGTCCCACACTCTGAAATGTACCCGAAAACTACACAACGCTGAGAATAAACTACAGACGTGAGTTGTATAATATTTTCCAAGAGGCAGATATGAGCTGGGCTACTTTTGTTTAGAGATTCGTATTTTATATTTCTCAATTGTAATTCATTGTTCTGTGCTTGGTTGTTCAGGATATCGAGTTGCTAAAGCCATCATATTTTACATGGAACTATTGAGTGTTGTAAAACAGCTTTTGTAATGGGGCCCAACATATGACCAAAGTATATGTACGTCTGTATTAGGGTTGGGCGATGTCCCTTAAATTGGCAGTTGACGATGTTTACAGTAAAACATTGTGATGGACGATGATATCGTCGTTGGGGGGGGGGGGGAGGTGCATGGACCAAGCGGTTCTGGACCAGGAAGGAGACATGAACACTTTTAATAATCGTATTTACCGTATAACTGCACATAACTTTATTTAAAAACAATGGAAAACATGTTTGTTTGTATTTTGGTGTCCGGTGCGTGTGGATGTGTGGCTCCTTCGGTGGAGCGGTTCATGTTAATAGCGGAGTCCGGTAGGGTTCACCTTCACGGCGTGGTTACTAAGGATGTGCAACTATCGTTTAAAAAAATACTAAAGTTTTTTTTAAAGTTAGAAAGATATTAGATATTCAAGCGATATTCACGCTCCGAATTACAGCGATCAGACACGGGGAACTAAATCTGCGATCACCGGTATGAGTCCCGTGTGTCTAGCGGTGTCTAACTGCCTAGGTGTTTACCTGCCCAGGTGTATTGGTCAGTATTTCTGCAGCGATGTGGTCTAGTGACTCCATGTCTGATGACATACCCCAGGTACTTTAACTGTCTCTTTGCAAACACATTTCCATGGGTTGATTGTCAGTCCGGCTTCCTGGATCAGATGGAGGGCCTTAGACAGATGGGTTACATGCTTCTCCCAGGACACTGCTGCGAACACTGATGTATCCCTAATGACGTTGTCCATAAGTCTCTGAAACGCAGCAGGTGTGCCATGTACTCCAAATGGCAGCAATCTGCACCGAAAAAGGCCAAAGTGTGTCTTGAAATCTGTGAACTCCAGAACCAAGGCCACTTGCCAATAGCCTTTACTTAAATTCAAAGTGCTGATGAACTTTGAGCTT
Organism: Merluccius productus; assembly: GCA_027122695.1. Taxonomy (NCBI): domain Eukaryota; kingdom Metazoa; phylum Chordata; class Actinopteri; order Gadiformes; family Merlucciidae; genus Merluccius; species Merluccius productus. The sequence continues at coordinate 17,547,818 of JAOPJI010000142.1, forward strand.
TTGGCCCATCTCTAACCTTCCTTTCCTTTACTTCTTTAAGTACTGGAAAGAATTGTAGCTAACCAAACAATCAATCACCTGATGACAAACAACTTATTTGAACCCTTTCAGGGGTCAACTGCTGTGACCAGAGTGGTAAATGATCTTCTCCTTACCATGGACAGCAATGCAAGCTCCCTGCTGGTGCTGCTTGACCTCAGTGCCGCCTTCGACACAATCGACCATAGCATTCTTCTTGATCATCTTGAACACTATGTTGGCATCAAAGGCTCTTCTCTGGTTTAGATCTTATCTCACAAATAGAACACAATTCATTTTCTGTGAAAATTCAAAATCAAAACACTGCAACCTAAGCGTTGGTCTTCCCCAAGGGTCAGTCCTTGGAACACTGCTCTTTGCAAACTACATGCTTCCTCTTGGCACATCTTGTTTGACCCTGTGTTTTATTTTGATCAACATGTAAAATGTATTACCAGAAATTGAGCATAGCGTTAGCTCAGGCAGGCCACGAAGTCAGGCTCAGCCCTCAGTACAGATATCACAGTAGTCATATCATAGTCATAGTTTTGCGCTTTTATGATTCACGTCTTTGCGTATGCAGAAGCGCTTCAAATAATGTAGTATTATTATTATAGACATACATCAGCCGATTCCCCTAGCTTTCTATTGGATACCATACACAGTCAGCTGACAGCTCAGCTGACTCCACCTCAAGCACCCATTGGCAAATATAATTCTTGACGCCTTATTTAAGCTGCTTCAGCCTGCCTCTCTTATTTAAGCTGCTTCAGCCTGCCTATCTTCGCTGCTTTCTCTGCTAGCTTTGAAACCCACCTCCACCCCAGCTCCTCCATTTATGTTGTATCTAATTAATCAATGTCATTTTCTGATTGTCATTTATGCTTGCTCTGTTCTGTACCCTGGGGGGTGTTGGAGCCATTTAGAGGCTTTTTTTTGTTTCTAATATTTTTAAGTTAATATATTTCGAGTTCTGGTTTTGACTGTGAAATTCGATGAAATAGTAACTTAGGTTTGCATCTGTACTGATATATGCCTGATTGATTGATGATAGACGGATAGGCCTCACCTGGGTAATAGGTGTCACACTAACTTGAGCCTATAGGAGGCCCTCATACACAGCAGGAAATGTCTATTGTTCAAGTTGGAAGGAGAGAGAGAACAAACAATTTCTTGACCACATAGAACACATAGAACACATAGCCTAGTTTAGCGCATAGTTTAGTAGTTTAACGCATCATTTACTTTATTAGTCGGATTATTGATCGCATTAGAACAGCGACATTGTTTATGATTTATTTCCTGGAAAGTCAACCGGAGTATTGTTTAATAAACAACCAACACCAAAATAAACACTCTCCGTGCGTGCTTCAAAAGAATGTGTGTCGGACAATCTCTACCTCCAACCTAAAGATAAAAACCAAGGACGGCAAGCAAAGGGTTTGCCCGTACAAAGTCAAGAAATGTGGCTCGTCTGACAAACAGTCAAGCAATTAGAAGAACCTGGCAAGGTATTGGAAAAGAAAGGAAGACGGGGCAGCTCCATCGGACCTGTGAGTAGAAAGAATCATGAATGAGCCGCGCCGCACTCGTAATATGGATGTGCGGATGCGATCCGCGTTTAAAGCTCTGTTCTAGAAAACGTTTTAACAAGCTATACAGCGGCGCGGCGGAAAGCAATGGAGCAAAAATAAATAAAGAAGTGATCTAAAAGGAAATCAACAAATTAAACGTAAACTTAAACTTAAACGGGACAATGATTGAACCCAAAACGGCCGCGGAAGCGGGGGATCATTTAAAATCTCTGATTGCGACACGCAGAGGGAAACTGGGAGTGTGCACAAGGAGAATAAAGGAAACAAAAG
>JAOPJI010000142.1:17696534-17708767 GCA_027122695.1 Merluccius productus
TTAATTTTGTAATAATAATAATAATAATTGCCCAAAATTTTTTCAGCTCGCGCGCTTCGCGCGCTCGCATACTTTTGCTGCCCTACTGTGCCCCTGTATAGTATTGGGTCAGCTGACGCCCCTGGTTGGGAGTAAAGTAAAAGTCTCTCTCTCTCTCTCTCTCTCTCTCTCTCTCTCTCTCTGACACACGCCCATTCATACCTCCTTTTCTCTCTCTCCCCCTCTCACTCTGTCTCTCTCCCTCCCTCTCTCTCTCACTTCACGTGCATCTATTCTGTTGGCAAAAAAAAAGCCAATCGTGCGCCCTGAAGATAATTGGTGTCCTTGGAGTTGAATAAGCTCATTCCAAAACACCCCCGGCTGTCCTGCAGTGTGTGAGCGGGCTGTGCATTGAATAATTGATTGAAGGGTGGTGGGGGGAGAGGCGAGCATAATGACTTTATATAATTAGCAGCACACTGGGAGAGAGCCGGCAGAAGTCGAGAGAGCTCGATATTACGCTCAGATCGGCTGCGGAGGACGGATCGCAGCGAGTAGGCTATCCATGCTATCCCTTTAGGTGTCCACATTGGCACTGGGATCAAGTAAGATTGCGTTCCTCTTAACCAAGTGTTTTTTCCCCGAGGCAAAGAGTGAAATCCGAGGAACCCATTTCGTTTCTGCCCACATGCGTTTCAGTAGGCCCGCAACGAAAACGATGGCGGTTTCTTGTGCGAGACTATCTCGAATCTCAACTTAAGTTTGAGTTTCGCCCGGTGGATATACAGGTCGTGAAGAATAGGATTTTCGCTGTCATTGCTGCACATCTCCGAGGCGGTCGCTACACGCGCGACCAAAGCTTGCGGATTGCTGTCACCTCGGATCGGAACCATGGTGTTGGACAAGGAGGAGAGTGAGTAGGACGAGTTTAAATGGAAATACGTTACGACTCACAATAGAGACTTTCTGTGTCGTTGGCATGTAAGTGAAAACGATGCATGAGGACTTCGGTGGAAACGTGTGCAACCTACAAAATATATTAGGCCTATTGCTGAGCAATCATCGATTTCGCCTTCAACTATGTTAGAGAACAAGAGCCAAATTGTCCTTGCAACTCTTTTCCAACAGTTTTATCAAGTTTAGCGATTGATTAATTTCGGATAGACATGGGCTACTGTTTGTCAACGACTTTGCGTTATTTGTCCCCAGTTTTCTGTTTATTCTGAACAACGTTTCCTGTCTTCTCCATCCCGCTTCCACCAGGTGTGTCTCTCGTGTCCCTTCGTCCGCGGGAGAAGCCGCGGGCTTGCGCCGGATGCAACGGCAAGATCCGCGACCGGTTCCTGCTCCAGGCCCTGGACCGGTACTGGCACGAGGACTGTCTGAAGTGCGCCTGCTGCGACTGTCGGCTGGGCCGGCACGGCTCCACCCTGTACACCCGGGCCAACCTCATCCTGTGCCGCCGGGACTACCTGAGGTAGGTTTGGTTTTTTCAGATGCTTGCCATCCGTTCACATGCATGCATAGAAAATAATGATTCATTGACTATTGCATGTAATGACTAATGTTGTCTGTCTAAGTAATGACTAGTATAACAACGCATATAAATATATTCTAATAGCCTATAATTCATTTATTTCTGTGAATGACACAGAAAGCCCTACTTTCATAGCCTCCCTGCTGCAGTTTGCCATTTCTGCCTGCCCTACGGTAATGTTTTAGTGAAAAGTACAAAACTAAATAATGAGACAAATAAAAAGAGTACACATCTTAAGTTCATATTTTGGGTGTTGAATGCATGCAGGTTCTGCACCTAAACCCTGGATGTATGGCTGCATCTAGATGCTCCTTGGACCCTTTTTCCCGATAATGACCACACACTCGGCCCCTCATTAAAGGCTTGTTTGTGGGGTCTAACTGTCACGATCCTGCCCCCCCCCCCCCCCAAGCCCCATGAACTGCTGTGTCTCGTTAGCTAAATGGGTGTCAACTGTGTTCCTTGTTATATTTAAGTTCCCTAGTTCTGCCCCTGTGTGTCAGTTCCTTTTGTTTCTGCCGTTGCTTCTGTCTGCTTCGAGTAAAGTTCCTTGCCAGTTTTTTTTTTCTTCTGGGTTCGAGTTCCCTGCCTGCTTATAGCCTGACACACATGGCCCTCACACCTGCCTGTATCCCAGCTACAGAAGGTTGTAGTCAAATACAGTTTTAAGGGGGAAAGGTCAAGGTCCTTAAAAAAAACACTAACAACACCAGGACGTTTACAGGAAAAATGTACCACGTTTTGGAATCATTTATCACGGTCCATACGTTAATTTGCATATGGACCTGTGGATTTCTACTGGTTCTTCTGCCTCCTCCAAAATAAAAAATAAAAATGTTATACTGGAAAAACAACCAATAAAAACCATTCTTTGCATTCCTCTTCTGGTGCAAGGTGGGGAAGGTGGTGGTATCAGGTGAGGGAGACCTCCTGATATCTCGGCCACATTGCTGAGCACATGTGTTGGTCTCATGTACTTCTACAATCCAGCTGGATCTGGTTGAGGCTAAGTCTCTCATTAGCCCAGACCCAAACCCCTTCTGACAGTTCAATTGGCTGGATTGCCTCCTGTTTTCCTCATCATTTCGAGGGTGCAGAGCCGAAAGCCTTTGAAGAGCGGGATTAAAACCATGTGATTTCTTTTAATTGGACCATTAGCGAAGAATTAGCATTGAGCTTCATACCCTCGTTAAGGAGCAGGGGAGAGAAAAAAAAGCCCACCAGGTGCCTACTAAGGGGGCTAATGCAGCTCGTTAGATGGGAACATTTCTGCTAATTAGTGCTGGCTTTTGTTCTCTCGTTGGTCACTGGTTCGATGACATTGTGGCAATATGCTCTCCTCATCACTACTAACAGACCTGTGTTCAGTCATCAGATATGTGTGTGTGTGTGTGTGTTCATAAAGCACTGTACAGCTTGTACACAGCATGACATTAAACAAGTCGCAATTAGCCCAGCTTGATTCAAAGCGCATTTGTTAAGCGTACATAGTTAACTTTATAGGGTTTATTTAAAGCTGTTTGTGTTTCCTATAATGAGATCATTCCCTGCATCTGGGCTATTCATACTATGGCTATATGGCTATTGTCAGCCAAATATGCTTCATTGAAATACATAGACGATTTATGCTCTCAATGTAAGCTAACTAGTATCCAACATGGAGTACTAAAGCATGGAGTGTTTGGAGACACTACTCTCAACAGACTCAACTGTTTGTTTAAAGACTGCAATTCCCATACAACCTGCCCATGAAAACGAGTGAGGTGGTGTCTGTAACAAGACTTCAGACACAAATGACTATCTGTGTTTTCTGAAAGGCTGTAGAAACATACTTTTACTTCCTCATGTGTATAAGCGGGTCACTTCCGGTGCAGCTGTTTGACTATCCATCACATCGGCATGGTCAGTAAATCCCAAGGGTCTCATTTAAGGTTAGCTTAGGTTCGTTAAAGCAAATTACCTCATGACCAATAGGAACATAACATTTTACAATTAACATTTTGCCAACCAACAAAAAACATTTCTTCAGATATGAGCACAAACCCTAAACATAAAAAACAACATAAAAATACATTCAATGTTTAGTGCCCACAACAACCATCCACACAACTGGTCTAGTCTGGTTCATTACCTAACCCTTGTTGTTGGGTGTTTTTCCCCTGCAGTCTGTTTGGGGTGACGGGGAACTGTGCAGCCTGCAGTAAGCTGATCCCTGCGTTTGAGATGGTGATGAGAGCTCGGGACAATGTCTACCATCTTGACTGCTTCGCCTGTCAGCTCTGCCGCCAGAGGTAAGATTAGGGCCAGTCATTAGCCCACCAGATCAGGTTCTCTTGGGGGGGTGTGTGTGGGTGGGGGGGTGTACAAAGGAGCTCTGGAAGGCATACGAGTAAGCTCCCAGCTAATTGTAAGCACATTATAATCAGGCTATGATGATGAGGCACAACACTGCATAGTTTTCCACTAATGCTAGTGTAGGTTTTTCTGCCCTCATTGAATTGAGTTAATCAAGGCCATAGTTTTGCAATAGCTAATTCATGGGTAAAGGTAAAGGAAAAAAAAAAAAAGTTTTTCTCCTCTAAACACACTTTGTTTTTCTTAGGCCACAGTGTTGACCATTTAAAGTCCTAGTGAAACTTGTCACTTCCTTTCTCTGCAGATTCCACGTAGGAGATAAGTTTTTTCTCAGGAACAATATGATCCTGTGCCAGTTGGACTATGAAAGCGGCCATCTTAATGGCAGCACTGACAGGCAGTCACAATAAGAGGTAATGTAACAGACCTACCACACAGATAACAGGGATGCTTTGGTCACTCACTCACTCACTCACTCACTCACTCACTCACTCACTCACTCACAACACACTGGGATTTCACAGTCAAGCAGAAAATGAACGCTAATTAGGCCAGGCTATTGACAAACCAGAAAAGGTTAGTATTGAGATCCTGTGAGAAGCCCATGCTTAAGTATGATATGAGATGGCTGTTTACTCTTTTTGTTATTTAGCAGATGCTTTATCCAAAGTGACTTATATTGAATTGTAGATACAGTCATGAAGGATCCAGTCTTTCTCAAGGAGGCCTATGGGTAGATGGCTGACATTGGGGGTTGATCCCAGAACCCTTTGTCTTCCCACAACACCATCCTGCCCCCCAAATGCTGCTGATCAAAGATCAACGGAGGTGGAGCAACTGATGGATTCCTAACTTAAAACATATGTTTATGGAAAGGTGCATCTTGGCTTTGGTGTGAGGTATAGCCAGATGTTCTGTAGATAACCTCAAACCCAGCGGTGTGCTGAACACGGACAAGCTCTTCCTAAATCGAATTACATTCTTTCTCATTTCAGTACAAGTTGTTATTTTTGTACATTGGAAATCCACGTCCATAAACTCAGGCATAACTTTTCCTCAAACGCCAATGTAATTTTGTACTGGGCGGTGACCATGCTGCCTTTTCTGAGGCTCTTCTTCGGCGTGAGAGGCATTGTGGACTGGAGTCAAGCAGGCCAGACGGTCTGACAGGAAGGGAGTTGAAAGCAAGTGCAGCAAATACCGCAGAACCCACAGCTATTGAAGTCTTAAGGGCTGCGCTCAAAACACATTCCTTAAAGCCACTGGCCAAGCGGATGGTTATGATACCGACTGTACCTCTATAGTTTATGACAAACATCCGCATGCTTGACAGTTGTGTTTTGGCTTGAGTTTTCATTATGTTCCGTATAAGATTTTGTGCTATTTCAAGAATGTATGACATAAGGTCAGGCAATCGGTGACTAGTACAGGATGTGTCATTACAAAGGATGGACAGTATCTAATAGCTGTAAGCTAAATATTTAGTCTATTTTGTAATTTCAAGACATATAGATGTATGGATAGATAATGATAGATAATGAATAGCAACTTGGCGTCATTATTGTAGCTGTCAGCTCACCATATGTTTTACAGATGCTAAATGAAGTACTTTATTTTTGTCCAAACGTACACTTCCAATATCACATTTCAAACGTCCTTAGGTGCTTAACCTGATGATGTTTTCAGTAATTGTTATTTCCAGCAGACAGGGATGGGGGGGGGGAGCAGTCCTTAGTTGAATTTCTGGGTTGCGCTAATTAGCAAATCCAGATGGCTCATGTTACACTAACAAGGACTAACAAGGATTCCACCTCCGCCTGAATGTTTTTGTTTTTTAACAGTATTAATTGATTCAGTGCCATTAATTCTCACACGGCTATGGTAATTAGTAACGTTGAGTGCTGCGAGACACATTGAATAGAATTGTCCATGTTTGTTCGTTAGTTTTGCATGTCACTGATTGATACATGTAACATATATTGCACAGGTGCTATTACTGAACAAAAATAGTTTAGCAGAGTCCGTGAGATTCAACCTCTTGCACAAGTCGGCGGAATGTTGTGCATTAAATCGTCCCTGAGTTGCACGCAAACACACACAAGCATGTTTGTGGGGATTCTTTTTGGCCTCGATTTAAATCTATAGTATGAATTGTCATGATGTTATAACATCAAATGCCATGGACCCAGAAAAAGATTTTCATTTAGCTTTGTCCAACAAGAAGGAAAGTAAAAGTGAAGTATTCATTTGTAATGCTTTCAAACGGAAAAGCCAACAAAGTTTCAATACAAAACATTCAACACAACATTTGAATGTTGCTATTTCATAAACAGCTTAAATGATTCATTATCCAGGGGACAGGATTGTCTACAGTGCGAGGGTGTTCGACTCCCAGCCGAAAGGTTCTGGGTCGATTCCCAATGTCCACAGGCTACCTTAGGCATCCTTGAGTAAGATGCCTAACCCCTACTTGCTCCTATGTATCTGAATTCACTGTATCTTGTATATCCACATTGTATGCACATACAATGTACATAGTACAGTCCTTTGCTAAAGGACTCGATAGCAAATGGCAATATTTTCTGTTGGTCGACTAATCGTTTCAGCATGTTGTTTTCGATTACATACAGTGTAGATACAAGACACACAATGTACAAGGTTCAAGCAGTACTGCAGAACGGGAGGGCCCCAGAACAACACAATATGGTCACTGATGTGTGTATCTACGGGTGATCAGGCATGGGGGGGCTTATTAGTGTATGTCATCAAGAACCAAGAGCACGCAGGGTTTCATTAGCTGAAAAGCCTTTAATGGGGCATTTCACTCATTTCATACCCGACACACGAAGACATGCTTGTTAGCGAGATGGCGGGATTAAAAGCTGCAAAGAGAGCGATCTTTATTGCAAATGGTGGATAATTGTGTTTGTGTTTTGAATTTCATGTACCGCATTATCACCAAGATACTTTGTAGATCGTAAACCACAATAGAAACATGTAGAAAAAATCTGAAATTATTATTAATCTGAAATATTGTTAGGTTATTCCATTGTTAGCAAAACGTAAGTATACCTCTATTACGTAAGATGAACCACGTAACTGAGCCATCTTTCTTTCTCTCTACGGGTTATACTATTATAATTGTTACTATTATAATTGTTTTTCTTGGGCTTGATATTGTATCGGTTGCTGCAGTGAAGAAGGAGGCCGTGACCTACAGGAAAACACAGACGGACTCCCTCAACACAAGGTTAAGTTCTGCTGTTGGCTGCTGGTTCTATTGGTGGTTCTACTGCTGGTTCTACTAGTGGTTCTACTGCTGGTTCTGGACACACTGGACTAAAGGCAGACATTCTAAAGGAAACCCAGGGAACCCTGTTTGTCTCTGTGTGATCTCATACCAGTGTTGGGCTCTTCACTGTGGGGGAAAGTCGGTTCAAAATGTTGTATTTTCTGCCAACATGGACATTGAAGATGGATTCAATTGATTAATTTACCAAAGGAGGGAGCACTGGAGAAGCTGGTACTTTTGGCAGTGGCTCTACCTTTTGTTACACATTATAAGTTTAACGTCGGCAACATTTGAAATGCAAATGCTATAATCAATGTTCCACAGCAGTGGTTGTTTGGTCAGGTTTATGCTATAAATAAAGTTTTCAGCTAAGTTGAATGTTATTGCCAATTTAAATTTTGGTCAATTCTGTCATTGCCTATTCTTTCTTATTTTTCTGTCAAAAAATTCAGACCGCAAGTGCAATAAAAAGAAAATTTGTATTTTGGTCTCATTCTGTCGAGCCTCAAACAACCCATAAAAAGTATTCTCATCTTTTTTCACTCAAAAAATCTAGCTACATATTTTACTGAAAAGTGTAGAACTAGAACACTGTATGCATTTCATGTGTACTTTCCTTTCTGTTGCCCAATTCAATAAAGTGGATATATATTTTAAATGTGCTGATTATTTAGTTGTGAAGTAAGAACAATTGTGATTACAATGTATACAGCGACACCATCAAATGTAATAATGTGTTGGGTATGAATATAGCAGGGTGATATTCATACTGGACCTTTGAGCTGCATCTGGCGCCTGCACACTGCCCAAACAAACGGCAACACACACTAACATCGATTCGGGCCAGTGTGTGTGTATCTGTTGTTGGTTGGTGTCGGTCCACTTCGGGTGAAGTGTTTTGGTGGCCTAGTTGGGCATTGGTGTCTGTTGCGGGCAGTGCGCAAGCACCTAATATATACAGCGATGAGGCATACAGCGAAACTGTAGCGACACCCAGCGGTAGAATGGTGTAACTAACGGTTTCCATTTCACGCCAGTTGAATACGGAAGTACGTTCACGGAGGAGACAACAGAGCATGCATCATATCTTACATATATCTTTTCGATTAATTACCACGTACAATTGTAGTAGAGCGCGTAGTTGAAAGTCAAAATGTCGATGTCGACGTTTCAAAAAGTGACTCTTGCAACATGTCTGCTGCTTTGCGTCGCTTTGCTGCTTCCTAAAATGCTGCTGTCCAGGGGAAAGAAGGATGCTGATCGACCCGAAGGTATATTTTTCTCTGATCCTACGATCTCACTTTATTTAAGATGGGACATTTTAAACGCGTTGTTGCGTGGTAATATTCATTTCTACATGTAGGCCTAGGGGATTTTAAAACACATTTTATAAATGCAATGATAAAAGCCGTTACACCGTCGGCGTCACCTGCTTCTTGTCGTTACACGTTCTTCCCTGGAGGGGGAGCACTACTGGACTATTTTATGCAGTCTATGGAACTATTTTAAAGAATACAGAAAGGCAACTTAAAACCACTTATGTAGTCCTTTGGCCTTTTCCATTCAGTCATTCTTTAATTAATATTATTTGACCAAATTAACAGTAGTAGGCCTATGTTAATTTACTGTGGACTTTTTAAACATTTTTCCCAACACTATACCCTAACCCTCCTCCAAACATTTCAAACCAGGCCATTTCCCGCCCATGATGCCTCGCCAGATGGCTACTGATGGGAAGGGCCAGAGGCCAACTGCGACTGCTCAGTTCTCTAGGGCCCACAACACGGAGGCCATCGCCAGGGCCAAGGGGGTTGGCACGGGGCCAGGCACAGGGGGCAAATCCAACCTAGCAGGCCAGATCATCCCTATCTACGGCTTCGGCATCCTGCTCTACATCCTCTACATCCTCTTCAAGGTGACACACTGGTTGATTGGGCTCTTCTTCAGTGGCAACTTAATCATAGTAAAAACAGAGCACGAGAGCATATTATCTTGTCTTAAGCGTAGACTTCCAATAATGAACACCAGAAAAACACACATACACCAAAAGGGTCTAATCTACCAGTATTAGGGTTATCGTAAAGCGGTCAACACATGAGTAGCGTCCAGCAAAGTGTTGGACACTAGGTTGGGCATATAGCCAGCCAACAGACAGGAGTTCAGCGCTTTTAACTCATAACATGTATTTATGTTTAGACATAACATAACATGTATTTAGGTTTAGACATAACATAACATGTATTTAGGTTTAGACATAACATAACATGTATTTAAGTTTAGACATAATTCAATTCAATTTTATTTGTATAGCGCCAATTCATAACAGAAGTTATCTCAGGGCACTTTTCAAATGGAGCAGAACTCCTAATAACATTTACAGAGACCCAACAGTACCACCATGAGCAAGCACTTGGCGACGGGGGCAAGGAAAAACTGCCTGTTAAAAGGCAGAAACCTCAGACAGACCCTTCGGCTCTAGGTGGGTGGTCATCTGCCTTGACCAGTTGGGGGGGGGGTGGGGCGGGCAACCATACCCTAAAACCCAAAACCAAACCCTAAAACATAGTGCCAATAGAAAACTCTAACCCTAATACCAAACCCTAGAACCATTATCCAAACCCTAAAACCTAACCCTAACAGGAAACCCTAATTGGAAACACTAACCCTAGTATGAAAACCAAACCCTAAAACTAAACTTTGTGCTAAAATTCCTTGTGCGCGTCTCATCTCATGCATCGTCCCCTCCAAAGCTAAAACCAGAGATACGCCCTTGGAGTCAAACCCCCCAACCACTGCACTATCCCGCCCCCCATAATGTCAATTAGTAATTACAATTTGACTTATGGATTGACGTTTTTCAGCCAAACCCTCAAACAATCACTACGCAACCATCTGTGTCCCACCTTGAGGCTCTCCTCTTGGAGGAGCTGCAGCTCCTGCCGGTGTCGGTGGTGTTGATCCTCCAGGTCTCTCTTGGCCTGCAGGGCCTCGGCACGCAGGGCCTCCATCTGCACGGCGAGGACCCGCCTCTCTCTGGCCATCACCAGCAGTTCCCTCTGGACTCCTTCCGCCTAACAGAGAAGTGACTAAAGTAAACTTCTGCGTCTGTGTCGAATGGCCACCGTAGGCACGCCGTAGTGCTCGACGTCACCGGTGCGGCTCACCAGAGGTGCACGACTACACGTCAGGACAAGGGCTTCCATGCTACGTGTTCCGGTTCATTGATGATGGATGTATATTTGCATATATGTAGGACCGACGCAGAACCATAAATGCAAGTACTGGCATAGAGACCCACGGTGACTATTGGAGGCAGAAATGTCAGACGGTCCCAAATGTCTCCGGAAAATCTGATTTTTTAACATAGATTCATAGACATTTTAAATGGCAAAGGTGCTAGCTTGCTCATGAATAGTAATTTTGAGACAGTTGGTTATTCTCAAGTCTCATGATGGGCGGTGACGCGACCTCGCTACACGAGGGTCTATCTATCGACATTATACCATAGATATGCAGGCATGGCCGATCATAAATAATACAAATATCAACATAGAATGTTTACCAAAGCTTAAAACACATCATAGTAAACCATTGGGCATGTACTGCCCAATCTTTTATACATTACCTTTACCATTCTAAGAATAGACAAAATGTAAATATCCCCTTTTTTCCGGTCCATAATAACATCAGCTTTTTTTGTTGCTAGATGGACCGACAAATGTCCCCGGTGTTCATTACAGAAATCTCCAGAGTAGAGATGTTGCTGCGAGTGCAGTGTTATCCTTTTCCGAGTGATCAACAGATTTCTCCACTGGGTTGCGTCCTCTTAAGGTACCGGCGTGATGGATTGTGCTGTTGGTGCTACTTGTACCTTTTCCTCCTTCAATTCGTCTTCCATCTTCTCCAGCTCCTCCTGTATTAATTTTTCATGGTCCTCCTTGGTTTGTCTTTGTCGTTCTACTACTCTGCTGTATTCCAGCTGAAACATTCATTGAAGTTGTGCAAAAATAAATTACACACGAGACACGAGAGAGGAAAATAGTATCTACAAAATACACAGAAGCTATGGTTAGGTGGTAGAGAACAACGTTTGTGTGTAGTAGTATATATTAATATTTTACTGAAACATATATTGATCTGTGTTTGTTATGCACCGGGTGCGAGGAATCCGATTTTTCTACTAGGAATCCACACTTCTTCATCTCCTCGTCGAGAGACTCTCTGAGCTGTTGGATCCCAGTCACTCTCTCCTGCACTCTCTCCACGCTCCCTCTGCCCTCTGCAAGGACAAACAACACATACTCGTCATATCTTCCCCCCACAAAAGTCCTAATTCAATCAGATCTTCGTAGCGTGCTACCTCTGGTATGCGCCTCCATTTCCTGCCTCAACTGGTCCTGTAGATATTTCATCTTCTCTGTGGTCTCTTGGCAATCTGTGCCGTGATCACCAGATGGGCACCATTTGCTTTCCGTGGACGGCCGTTCCTGCAGCTCAACTCGCCCACAAGCAGCTCAACTTAGTCAATAGATTGGTTTTTTGTTGAAGCAAACATGGGAGTAAAAAAATACCTTTATTTTGTTCATTAACTTCTCAGATAGTTCCCGCCTCTTCTCCCATGACTGATCTTTCACAATCTGGCAAGAGATGAAACATTGCAATTTGTCATGAAGTCAAACCAGGACCGGTGCAGCTGGAGGAGGGGTCATAGTGATGATCACAACACACATGTAAGATTTTGGCTAGCTCCGCGAGCCTATAGGTGTTTTGCTCCCCGTGTTCCCCTTGCGACGTCATCCTCGTCCTCAGCCCCTGCATTTGAAGTCGTAACTCTTGCTCCGTAACCCTTGGACACCAGCGGTCGTGCGTTGCCTTGGTTACCAGACCCCGCACCCGTTGGGCCAAAGCTAAGGCTGAAGGGGCCTCATTATCGGGAAGACCTGGTGGCGATAATTAAGGAATACAAAAACAAAAAAAAAGAAGCTACTTTTGATAAGCATCTGCACAGACGGGGGGGGGGGGGGGGGGGGTGGGGGGGGAAAGATGCGCAGCGCGGGTGGGCGCGGGTCT
>JAOPJI010000142.1:17715682-17727952 GCA_027122695.1 Merluccius productus
TGTCGTCATGGTAGCCCGGCTTCCGACTCCGCCCCTCACGCTGTGATTGGTCTGACAGATTTTCTGTTTCCAGCACCGAAAAACGACGACGAAAGGCTAGACCCCCTGGCTGCAAATTAAATTTGCTGCCGCTAGGGGCGTCTAGATTTCTAGGCTACTGTGTGACCATATGCAAGTAAAGATTCCATTGTGCAAACGTGAATTTACATGTGCGCGATCAGAATAGATCACATTACCGGCTTTCACACACAGCACGATGGGTTTGCCCACTGACTAAGGAAATAGCCGCCAATATCACACTTCACACATTCCAATAGAAGTTGGGAGTGACCGAAGATTTGTGACAAAACTGCTTGTAACTGGACACTGCTTGCAAAATAATCCCAACTAGATAACGTTCTGAAACTGGACCGTTGCAACGAGCAGCAATGGGAAACCGTAGGTGTCTATTGCAGCAGTAGAGACCGGGTGCTTACGCTAACGTTATGCCAGGAGTTGGACGCTGGCAATGTGCCGGCTCATCCAAATACAAAATGCAAACTCCAGGGATTATATTTCACTTGGAGAGAGACTAAATGAATGATAACGCTGCACTTCTTGGCAATTGGTGGGGAAAAAAATATCAATGCAGTGATTTTTCCACCCGTTACATTATGATTCTCCCTTTTAAAATAAGTTCCATAACAGCCAACACACTGAAGCAGGAATGTCAGGATGTGATGTAAAGCGGATAACATACCTGTTAGCAGCTGGCAAATGCATTTCTCCCGTTCCCGTGTGTCCATCCATGATAAACTGGAACTGGAGCGCACTTCCAACCAGAGTGGCTCACATCATTACATTATTTTCGCATACTTTTGCTTTGCCGTAAACAAGAATGCGCAAAGAATTGCATTAAGAATTCATGCTCGGTTGGAAAATGGATGTCCAGTAAACGGTCCAGGAGACCAAGCTACAAAAGCTTCTGGACCACAGATGTGGTTGTGATTTGAGAATCTGTTTGAGAATGATGATAGGCACTGGTACAGAGCGTTATGCTTTAATTGGTTGACATCTATTATTCATTCATCACTTAAATAGAAATGGCAGCAACCATTGCTGCCATTGACTTAATCATTCTTTATTGATGAATCCCTCTATTTTTACTATCTGCACCTATTTTATTTAGTTGTGGCCCTGCTTTCGTGGACTGTGCCCCTAAAATTTTAACTTAGGATCACAGTGCTAGCAGGGAAAAAAGTCAGCGTCAAGCTCTGTTTAACTGTTGTGTAAAAACAAAATAAGATGATTCATTTGCACATTAATTGTTGTCATGATATACATTGTTTCATTTAAAATATTACTTGTATTTTTCCAGAGGAGGGTGGGGCACTGCAGGAAGCTGCAGATTGCATGCAGAACCTCTCGGTGGAGGAAACCAACACTGACAGTCTATCTTCTGACCCAGCAGTACCAGCAGAATCTTCCACTCCTGCCCCTACTCCAACTTCTGACCAATGAGGTCGCTCCCCTATCCCAAACCCTGACCCATAAGGTTGCTCCCCTATCCCAACTCCTAACCAATGAGGTCCCTCCCCTATCCCAACTCCTGACCAATGAGGTTCTCTCCCCTATCCCAGATCCTGACCAATAAGATCTTACCTCCTTCCTGGTCCCATCTCCACGTCGACTCTGAAAATGAAGATTGTATCGAAGAGGAGTTCCACCAGAAACGCACTGTACTCTATGAACACACAAAGCCAACTGGCCAGAGGCTGGAGACCCATGTGAGGAACACAATGGCTGCTGTTGGATCCTGTGGCAAATTAAGACTTATTATTTATATATTCTGTGTTCCAACGTGGATCCAAAATGGCTGCCAAAGCAGAGTGCTCCACATTCACACAAGGATAGTGTTCCAAAGTTAAAATTGTAACTTTCTTCTTGTTTTTCCTTTTTATTTGAAATATTCTGACAGTGTTGTTTCATCTGTGAATGTGAGAACTTGTGTTTTGGTATGGTATTTTAAAAGTGTGAAAGTAGAGAATTGTTTTTCATTCAACACAGCTAAATTCTGCCTTAAACTGTAGCGTCGTATGGTAGCCAATAGGAATGGAGCTGTTTGCTGGTGTTAAGGTTAGGGTGTACACTACATGTGAGGTTTGTTTTGCCATAGAATAATCAAAAAGTCAGCAATGTTAACATCCCGACAGCTTGGGTGTGGAAGGTTATTAGGTCTGCAAAATCATGACAAATTATTAAATAAAAACCTCTATTCTAATATAAACTGCGTTCTTTTATCTGAAAAGCTGCTTTATTTGATTACATTTTTTGCAAGGTACAGTTGGATTTCATGAAAGCTCATTATTGATTTGTCATTCTCAAAATACATTTTAAATACAGAGTATGTTAAATACAACGTATTCAGTAAATATTGTAATGTTTTTTTTTCACTAACCCAAATTAACTGAAATCAGGGCAAACCACCCTGTGTGCAAATGGGATTCTTCAGCAGTGGAACCACACTGGTTTAGAATATGTGCTGTGAACTCCACACCGGACCGTGTTACACATTGACTTGGACATGCTTTGCTCTACGCCCCTGTTTGCGTTTTCTGTTGGGACGACTTGTCCGAGGCGTAATACTGTTCCTGGCGACCAGATAGTGCATGAGCCAATGCTCGAACTGAACGGTTCAGACAACTTGCAAATCGCAATATTTGTGGGTTTACTTGTATTTGCCTGTCCCAGCCTCACTGTTGCTTGGTGATTTTGCAAACTACTTGGTTTGGATATTTTAGATTTAACAAAACAGCATTTATACTGCCAAAGTGTTTATGTATCCCAAGTGCGTATTAAGAGAGACTACAGTTTCCATGATGTAAGATCAGAAATAACATGGAACACTTTATTTGGCAACAGTATTTGGAGTAACCATGGCGACAACAACCATTTGTCATAAGTTGGCTGCCAGGTTCTGTCACCCTCACAACTCTTGTCACCCAAGGGTAACAGTTAGGACTCTTGTGCCGTATTGGTGCAGATGTTGTCCCACTTCCTGTTTCTTCTCTGAGCACCAGGAAGCGCTACGGTCCAACATGGAGTCCTGCAAGAGTGTTCCCTGGCCGGCAGGTCTGCCCCTCTGGCCGTTGGTCCACATGGGTCGGGTCCCAGGTCTTGAGAAGCATCACACCCTTAATGGACCGTGTAGGTTCATAGAGAGAAGTCTTAAAGGTGCTGTAGGTCAGATTCAAGGGCTATCATTTCAGTGTAATTTGTTAAATGCTCTGTGAGAAAAGCTGTTTTGGTTGACTGCGCCTGCCTCTATAATGAAACAATTGAGATTTTAGACCACTCCTGGTATGGATCTATCCATAGGGATTAATGTAGGATATACACCGACTAACACCTAAAACTTTATACTACAATACTTTTAGATTATATTAGTATTTACATAAACGTGCTATAAAACAAAAACACTGAGCGTAATATATGTATATACAATATGTAATGTCTGCATTAGGTCTACTCTGTAACACTGATTGCAATCTAGTCATTTGAAATTACAGTGAATATACATACATGTCATTAAGTAACAGACGGGAGTTAAGACATCATTTCAGGGATGTTTGCAGGCTGTGGACTTTGGTGATGGAACCCATATCCTTTTGGCTGGGAGTGGACCCCCTGAGAAACAGCTGATTGCTTGCTATAGCTAATTGGGGATTGAACCCATACCTTGGGAGTGGACTCTAGCCATTAGTCTATATATAGTCTATCGGTGTATATATAGTCTACCCTTCCCCTGCTACAAAACACACTTACTGACTTGTGGGGACGTGTCTGGCTTCAGTGCGGTGTCTGGTCTCCATAGGGAGCAGCGTGGCCCGTCTTCCAAAGGCCACGCGCTGCAGGACACTATGGCGCTCTCCGCTGAACATCTGGAAGGAACTGATCCTCTCCTGCCGCTTCACCTCTAGAGAAACATCCTCCAGTGAGTTTACAGTGGCCCGATCGGCTATTTTCTAATATACGAGTGCTGCTTCATACACGCCAAAGAAAATCACATACAACTTGGGCCATTGATGTCGTTGACCCTATTTGGACCAATGGAGGATGCAAATCCTCCATCAATCCATTTTGGATTTTTTTCTGCGTAATATTTTTTATTTTTTATTTCAATTCTTACTGTTAAATGTTTGTTTTATGTAAAGTGCACTGAGTTGCCATTGTGTATGAAATGCGCTATATAAATAAAGCTGCCTTGCCTTGCCTAGACAATAGACTCTAGGCAATTTTCGTTTGTTATATTTGTTTGTTTGATTTGGACAGCACCCATAGGCCCTGTTCTGTTGGAGTCTCCTGTGGCTGTAATAGATCATTTAAGTTCCTCGTAATAATAAATACCTTCATTTTACCAATCTACATCTGGTTTTATGTTGCCTCCCTTGCTCCTACCAAGCCGGGTCGTAACAGGCTCTGCCTGAGCATTAGATATTTTGCACTATAAAACATAATACTTTTAACGTTTTGGGATTCTGAAGCTTGGGCAAGTGGGGTGGGCTACACATACAAGACAGTAGGCAACAGCTCAAGTGGAAGTTTTCACCAAAAAAAAGTGAGTCAAAAAAAGAGGAAACAAGTGATCGGCTAGCCATAAAATTAATTAACGTCAAACCACAAACCCAAACACTGTATTGAACAAAACATATCGACGAAGATAACTGGCCTCTAGTTGCCGGATGTTTGTCTCCCTCTCCTTGATGAGCTCCAGGTCATCCTCGGTTATGGCCGCCTCCTCGGTCTGCATGGTCGTCTGAGCCCAATCCTCTTGGCTATATACACAACAAAAACAACAAGGATATGGGAAACAATATACCCAAGACCAAAATTGCAAAAAATGTGATGTGCAAAGATGATAACAATGGAGCCTGTGGTCTTACTTGTCAAAAGAGACAAGCTGTTCGTCCCCGGTGCTCTCTTCAGCCTAAAGAGAAACCATAGCATCATTATCTGCACAAGCTTAAGACAAGTTGTCTACCACAATTAGATTGGTGTGACTGTTAGAGCCACTATTATTTTTGTATATAGATAATTAGATTGTGTCACCCGGTTGACACCTGTACAACTAACGTTAGGCTCGTCACCTGAAGATGTCAGGGACAGCTTTATAATTACACAACATGTACATGGACAGAAAGGTCGGGACACTTGATCAACCGCTTTCATATTGTTTTCATATTGTTTTATTTTGTTTTCATATGTTTCCATACGTATTACTCGTGTCGGATTTAGGAAGGGCCTACCATCAAACTGAGTAAACAATAAACTATTAATACGTTGGCAATACTATCTTCTTGGAATTGCTTATTATAGTTTGGTAACAAGCCATACCACAGACCATTCGACATACTACTGACTGTATGAGTAACTATATGGGATTTTGGTGGTGTTTTGCTGTTGTTGAATGATCCTATTTTAACTTCAATCTACCAGTCATGACTCGTGAATTTTGTGGGCCTTTCATTTTCTTTAAAGGAATAAAAAAGGATACAAGAGGTGAGTAATTGAGACAATGTTTTTTTTGTTCAAATAGTTATTACCATCAATTCTAATGCAATTAAAGACCAATGCTTTTTCCTCGCCTAGTTACTACAGACTTTTTACATTCTTTTTTTTTTAGATTACTTGTTTATACTAGCAGATTGTTTATCAAGTATTCAGTTTTTTTTGACCAGGCATACACCAAAGGCCTACCGACAGGCGGGAGCCGGCTCTGGCCCGGGCCACAGACTCTTTCTCCTTGTCTGCAGCGCGGCGCTGCACCGCCTGGAAGTTGTTGAGCGCTGCTGAGAAGTCATTCATCAGCCGGTCCCGCTGGAGCTTCTGCTGCCTCTGTGGACCAGAGAAATCCGAGTCAGAAGAAGAGTGGACCACATCAGATATAGGCTGCCTTTATAGTCGGGTCCAGTTTATCAACTTTAACTTATTCTACCAAGACAGTCAGTCAAATAGAAATATACGTGTCTCAACATATTTGAAAAGAGAAATGGGCAGTATGACATTAGAACTTCAATGCAAAAGGCAGGCACTTGAATTGAATTAAAACACCTTAAAAGTACATCCTTGTAGTA
This sequence comes from Merluccius productus, assembly GCA_027122695.1. Lineage (NCBI taxonomy): Eukaryota > Metazoa > Chordata > Actinopteri > Gadiformes > Merlucciidae > Merluccius > Merluccius productus. The sequence goes on from JAOPJI010000142.1 coordinate 17,721,796, forward strand.
AAAAGTCACAGCACTGCTCTGCAGAAAACATTTAAAAAATGCAGCATGTGGCCATATCATGGACGTCGCTAGCAATTGAAATGATCCGGGGCTGTAGCCAGGGACGGGCTGGCCATCGGGAGGTTCGGGAGATTTCCCGAATGGCCGGACGAGTCAGCCGTTCAACAATCCTGTCAACAATCGCGCACCCCCCGTCAACAATCGGTCCCCTGGCTGTAGCCCAGAAGTTAGAGTACTTTTAAGTCATGCACCCGATGTCAAGTGGACCGGGTTGAATTCACTGCGCGGGTCTCCGAATCTGTGCAAACTAGAAGCCATCATTTCTCTGACGGACGTTTTCTCCCCCGACCGGCAAGTAAGTCTGCTTTTTTCATTTTGAAATGATCACTTGTCAGTGTGTGTCAGTCACTAACTGGATAGCAGACGTGTCAGTGACAGTCGTTGGGGGTGGATCTCAAGCTCATGAACGCAATATTGTTATTGCAGGTAGGCCTAGGTAGGTAGATTTATAGAGTGTGCCTTGAGGCTACCTAATGATGATGTAAACAACTTTGGCTCACTAGTCGCCAGCTGACTCCAGTTCCATATCTCACCGTGTCGTTGGGGGCGCTATAGAGTTTTCTTTCTTGAACAGAATGCATCAGACCATCAAACGAAATTTGATACTATATTTCCCTTCAGTTGTCAAACCGAACGCCAGAAAGGGTCAATAGAATCAAGTAATTAACTTTGTAACCGTCCGCGGTTCAAATCGAGGGCTTGAGAATAGACTGAGAAACAGGCGCGTCATGTAACCACATCAAAGTCTACTCTGCGGGCTATTTTCATCAGTATTATGTTTTTTAATTTTTTTATTTCACGGCACAGAGATCCGGGGCTATTTCCAAAAGATCCGTGGCTATAGCCCCGAACGCCCAGGTCTAACGACGTCCATGGTCAGGGCCCTCTAGGCACTCAGGGTCAACAGTAATCAACATCTAAGCAAAATGATTCTGAGGAAATAAACCCTTCAAACATGCCTATTCAGTTTGTGTTGGAATATAAAGTGTTAAATGAAAGAAGCCCCTTTGTCACCCTAGCAGAATTTTGCTGACTCTGCAGTTGTTAGAAAGAAAATGCTATGCAGCTCTGTGATTTGTGGTCCCGCTATAATTTCACAGAGGGCCGCATAATAGTAATTCAATGAGAGACTAATTTCAAATGACTTCCCTCTAAAATGGGTGGGCTTTGTTATCGGTAACTTTATGACAAATTCTGCCAGCTGTGAGGGACACGCATAATCACAAGCTAATAAACTAGAGCTAGCCTGTTGGCTTACTTCAGCTACAGCTGCTGCGAGTAACATTAAAGCTAGTGAGGAGGACCTTGTTTCTGTTATCAATGCTGTTTTCAAGGTTAACTTTTAATAAAAAGTTGTAGTTAATAGGGCTTAATTTGCGTCTTAGTTTTCAAGTAATGCAATCATCAAAGGGTAAGTTATTTAAAAACGCGTAGGCCGCCATGCCAAATGATTTTATTCTGGCACTGTTTTGTGTATGTTAAAGTTTATTTGGGAACTAGGTGGTGATGTTAGATCATTAACAGGTGCTATCCTTACAGCCAACAGCCCACGCAAACACTTTCTGGCTGCACCTGGTGGGACAAACACTTTCAGTTGTGGGCTGTCTGCTTTCGGATTTCAAACCTGACCAACCTGACCACCTCACAAACAATCTCATTTAACAGCTAAATAGTACACTAAAGTGTGTTTCTGTCACGTCTGTGCCTGAACTCGCACCTGCCACGCCCCCCTCTGTCTCCACTCACTCACCTGCGCTGCATTCACGATCACCGGAATACTAATTGCCAGCACCTGTGTCTACTGCTTATATTCTCCTCACTCCCTTCACTCCGCATCTGGCCTCGTACCAAGTGGACTTAAACCCCATGGACATACTCCCCGGATTCGCTAACGTTTGCTACTGCCTTTTGCCTGTCTGTTTTCCTGAGCCCGTCTGCCTGTGTTCGGTATCGTTTTCTGTTTACCTCCATTTAAGTTCTTGTTTGTTCCGAGTTAATAAACTGAGTTAATTCCATCCTCTGAGTCCTGAAGTTCCGTGACAGTTTCTGAAAACATTTTAGGCGAGAAATAAGCCTTGCATTTTTTGTGAGTTTCCAGAGGCGGCGAGTATCACCGGACGCCCTGGATTTACATAAAGTAGAAGGGAACTCAACTTCATGCAAATGAGGAGCATGCCAATGCAACGTCCAATCTCTCAAAACTCAGAATGCATTGCAGGGCTGCTCACATAGACAATGAATTGTAGGTATGGAAATGACGGATCCTCTGGACAAGTACCATCTGAATCTGTTAAATATGCACTTCTGTTATGTCATGTAAACAAACTACGAGATAACTCCTAATTTCCTCCTCATTACTAAAGGAATCAACCATTCCTCATCCATGACACTGTGTCCTACAGTGCTTTCAACGCAAGTGACAGACATTTTCATTTTGCTTAAGAATTTAGCAGATTTTTTTTAACTCTCACTCTCTCCATGCTCCGTTTGCTTGTTGCATTCCTAAGACTGGACTAGTGTCTTAATTGATGTTTCAGAGCTGGAATTGTTATAGTTAACTTTTGCAGTACTATAGGTAGGACACAGTTAAGCTGGTGGGTTGTTTTTTTCCCGACAGGGGAAGGGGGGTCAAAGGTCAAAGATTTAAGATTCACGGTTCGCTACTGGGTTTCACATACCGATGGGGACGGTAGCGCACAGATAGTGGAAGGGGAGGAGAATGTATAGTTGCTTATACCAACAACCTACATCCGGTCAGTTGTAATGTATTCAAATAAAAATGACACAGTCACAAATATTGAATTAAATAAAAATGTGACAATCACGTTACAGATTTGATTCCCAGATTGACACATCTTTTCTGTGACTATGAATATCAAACAACAAGTTCACAAATCTTAAGCACAACTACAAATACGTTTTTTCAGTAACAGAAATTCTGACTACAGCTACATCACTTTAGAGTGAAATTAATCTCTATAAGATAGCTATAAAATAATGTTATCAAGACAAAAATAAAATATGTGCTTAAGAGAAAGTGTAGGTTTGTGTGTCTGTATGTGTGCGTACGTGTGTGCATGTGCGTGTCTGTACATGTGTCTGTGTGTGTGCCTGTATGTGTGCACAAATGCTTGTGTATGTGTGAGTGCATGTGTGTGTATGCACACATGGTGTTCTAGACCTCTGATGCATGGCTAGGTTCAGGGTCATTATGCTGACAGGAGGACATGCGTTGGCAGCCACCAGTACACAGCACAGCGTTCCAGCGTCTTCAGATGCTCCGTAGCAATCATTAAATTTCCTCAGTAATAACTTACACTAGGGTGGGCGAGCTGATCTGAGCTGTGCGCCAGCAGCCCTAAAAGGTTGCTGTATCGACTTTGAGGACCAGAGCCGATGGAGAACTTTGGAAAAGTTGTAGGGCTTCTCGGTGGAGATCCCCTGGGTGAGCCCTGACGCACATGACCCCTAAGGCTGCACCCACAGAGGAAGATAAACACAATATAAACACACGCACACACACACACACACACACACACACACACACACACACACACACACACAAACACACACGTAAACACAATATAAACACACACACGCATACAAACACACACACACACACACATAAGTGACACACACAAAGGAATTTTTGTTTATTTAGATACTTGTCTGATACATGAAACATAAATACATGTACCAAAGATACTGACTATGTGACTATGGAAGGGTATAAGTAGCTGTGTTGGGGTGAGACTGGGGGATAGTGAGTGTGTGTGTGTGGGGGGGTCTATTCAGCAGTGATTTAGCATCTGTGACACAGGCCAGCCTTGCAGCTCAATAGCAGTAAAAGGCTCATCCACTCTAATGGGGTTCCTCTCTGACGCAAGCAGGGAGAAAGACCCCATCTCCCTCTGCTCATCCCCCTGACATGCATGGCAACATACACACACAGAAACACACACGTGTGCGCACATGCACACACACACACGCATGCACATACCCAAACACGTGTACAAAGAAACCCTATAGACACCAGTATACACATACACAGATAGACACACACACACACCTGTACACACATGCACACATATAGAAACACACACAACTCATATTGTGTATATAGATACATAGTTATATTACTCTCGTCACCTCCTGTACTTCTGCTGTGAAACACACATTTCCCATCTGGGATTAAAGTACATCTTATGTTATTTTATCTTATTTCACTTACACAGACAGACTGACAGACACACACACACAGCTGTCATACTAATGAAAAGAAAGGCTCTCCATGACAAACAGTTGTGTAATTGCCTTTAGGAAGCGCTCATGTCGGAGGCCGCCATTGATCGGCGTTACCGCGGGCAACCCAGTTTACTCAGCGAGTGGGAGAGCACCCAATGGCATCAGAGATCATTACTAGAGGATCATTTTGTCATCTCTCAATATTGTACACACACACACATGCACACACACACACACACACACACACATGTACGCATGCACACACACACATGCACACAGACACACATACACACACACACACGCACGCATGCACACACATGCATACATGGCTTGTGAGGATCGTTCCCAGGCCACTATACCCAAACCACACTCAGGGAATTTAAGGAGTGTGTCCTCTGGGGACTGTAGTATTGTTATTACAACAAGAGGATGACTGTAGTATTGTTATTACAACAACAACAACAACAGGATGACTGTAGTTTTGTTATTACAACAACAGGAAACAGAATGAAAGTGAGAAGAAGATGAATAAAATGTATAGCAGTCACATTCTGCAGACGGTTTAAAATGGTTCAGTCTGCATGTGTTTAAGAACAGCTCAACTGGATGACTTTCGGTGTGGTGTGGACTTGACATGTGCATGATGTGTATGTTAACGGCCATGGAGCGGGGACTTGGTGTGTTAGAGGAGTGTGGTAGTACCCACTGTTATCAATGAACAGCTCATGAATGTAGTGTACATCCCTTCCCAGTAGATGGCCCCACCTGCAAGTACTTTGCCTGGGGTGGGGGGGGGTCGGTTGGGGGGTGGCTGGTTGAGGAGGAGGGGGCTTATTGATTTGGCATTTGAGAAATATCATGCCATGTAGCATTTTTGGAAGGCTCTGAAATATTTATTGCTGGTGATGCTTATATATTTATCTAGCGGTAACCCGTATGGTTTCACTTCCTATTTAATTAATGACCTCAATGCAAAGTTTGGATGGCGAGCAGTCCAAATGACTGGCGGATTTTGTGAATGGGGCACTTAGTGACTGGGGAATGACGTCATTGGAAAGCCATATCCCTTATTAGTGTGCCAGGAGTCTTCCCATTGGTCGACGTGGCATCCGAGTGACGTTATTGGCCGACGGCAGATAATTAAACACCTACACAGTCAATGCACAAGTCCAAGTGGTGGGATATATAGGCTGGTGTTGCTGCTGCATGCAACAGAATTAAGAGTTGATCCCCAAGTTGAGAGAAGTCAACTTCATAGAGAATATATATATATTTATATATATATATATATATATATTATATTTTTATTTTTTTGCCAAGTGATTATCATTAAAGGTAAGTGGAGTCTTTTAGTGGATCTCATGTGGTGGAGGATGTATGGAGATGGCTTGGGAGATAACTTTACCTCTGTGTGGTGGTGGTGGTTTGGTGGAGTGGTGGTGTGGGGGGTGGTGGTGGTGGTTGAGATGTGGCTTTATGTGCGTGCAATGGGTTATGGAGCACTAGGTGCCTGTGCTGGGGCTGCGAGAGGGACACTAGAGACACTGAGGGAATTGAAGTGTGGTGGTGGCGGGAGGAGTTGAGTGGTGGATGTGGAGGTAGGCAGGGGAGGGGTCATCCTCCCTCCCCTACCTTGCCTCCCACACCTCCACCACCATTCTCCTCTTGAGGAGGAGATAGAAAGAGGGAGATAAAGAAACAGAGTGGCGGATGGAGGGAGAGAAAGAGAGGTAACAAGAAAGAGGTAGAGAGAGAGAGAGAGAGAGAGAGAGAGAGAGAGAGAGAGAGAGAGAGAGAGAGAGAGAGCAGAGACATAAAAGAGTGTGGGTACCCTACACCATACACGTGCTGT
>JAOPJI010000142.1:17837985-17851919 GCA_027122695.1 Merluccius productus
GCAATAACCTCACCTGCAATAATGTGTAGAAATGGGCAAAAACCAGCCATATTTTTGTATTGTGTATTTTGTATTTTTTTATTTATATTATTTTGTATTTATATTGTGGTTTTATATTGCTGACTTATGTTGGGACCAGCGCCTCGTTGAAGCCCCCCGTGTAATTTTGTTGTGCTACAGCACGTCTGTTGTACAATGACAATAAAGCTTTCTATTCTATTCTATATACTATACTACTCAGACACAGGCTTTGTGAAAGACAGGAGGACATTTCCAAAATGGCAGCATGCTGCAAAGTTAAGGAGATTTTTCTGTGTTCAGACATTGTGGGCCCAGCTTGTACTTACATCCACGTCACTTTCTGCAACCTTCACTGGTTTCCCAGGCTCCTTCAGAATCTGGCTTCCAACCACCTGCAAATCAATGCCAACATTCTCAAGATGCGTGCTGAAGGCCTACTTATGGCGCTTTTCCACTGCATAGCATCGGCTTGGCTCGACTCGACTCTACTCTTCTCACCTGGATTGGTTTTCCATTAGCAAAAGTTGAGGATAGTACCTGGTACTTTTTTTGGAATCACCTCGGTCAAGGTTCCAAGCGAGATACTATAGGTGAAGCAAAACCACACTGTGGTTTTGCTATATGGAAGTGTACCAAGAACACCATCCCTTTGATATCCTGTTATAAGTGAAGCGTAGCTACTTTAAGGAATATGGCAGTGCGTAGAGAGTGTGTGATTGAGCGAGTGAGAGAGTGAGTGTCAGAATGCGAGTGGAGCAGAGATAGTAGTTACATGGATGTAACACCAGTTCTATTAGTTGTGAAGTTTACAGTTTTGCAGTAATTGTGGTTTACAGTTTTTCAAGGCAGGGAGGTTAACACCTTCATTGTTCCTGTGTGGCATTATGACGATCAGCAGAATCCTGCCTATACTGAGGGGGTACTATCTGCAGTGGAAAATGAAGTACTTGGTACTAAAAGGGAGTAGAGTCGAGCCGAGCAGTACCATATAGTGGAAAAACGGCATTAGACACACTGTGACTTATGAGGGAATACAGTACAAAAGACTTCACAAGGCAGAGGGACATTTTTCATGTGTTGCTGCACCACGTGCTTTGATCTACAAGGCACATAAATGATCTGTTCTGGTCCACAAGCACTACAGACATGAATGAATCTACTCATTCACACATTCAGAGGAGGGTAGGTACAAAATATCCTCCACTGAAAGTGTGTATGTAGTCAAAGTATGTATTCAAATAGATTACAAATATAGATACTTTAAAAAGGGCCTACAAGGAGTTAAGATTGACAGAGTAGCCTCGTAGAAGTACTATTTACCTACTAGTGTCATTTGAATTTTGATGCATACATATATAACCAAGAAGATACACAAATGGACTTGTGTGTGGACCCATATGGTTAAATAAAAACGTTTTGGGACGCTAAAAATGTTCTCCTCAAAACAAAAACAGATTACCCCTGGAAGCCATATTGGTTTCTTTTAACAAAAGGAAATGGAACTCATGGAAAAAGCATTGTTCCGGAAAATACGACCAATTCACCAAAACTCCTTGAGGGGCTTAAATGAAAACACAAATGTCAATTGTTTAAAAGGAATTGTGAGCAGGGCCTTTGTTTTCTAGTGTTCTACTGACGGGTTCTAGAGACTACTGACAGGGTTCTACTGAGAGGGTTCCAGACACTACTGACAGGGTTTGACTGACAATGTTCTACTGACAGGGTTCTAGAGACTACTGACAGGGTTCTACTGACAGTGCTCTACTGACAGGGTTCTAGAGACTACTGACAGGGTTTGACTGACAATAATCTACTGACAGGGTTCTAGAAACTACTGACAGGGTTCTACTGACAGTGCTCTACTGACAGGGTTCTAGAGACAACTGACAGGGTTCCACGGTGCTAACATAAAATCATAACAGCAGAGGCTACTTTATACAAAGTAGTCATGCTTTCTTAAAAAGCAATAGTTTCAACAAAAGTAGAAAATGTGCAAATAAGACTGAAACCAATGTGCCAATAGCTTTCTTAAGCTCCTAAAATCTTGGAACACCTAAAAGACAGTTTAGGAGTAGGCCTATATATGCATGATGCCAAATAAGAGCCCTGTGGTATGTATGTATTAATGTATTATTCATTGTATTATTTGATGAGGTATATGGTTTGAGACACGATGGTGGAAGCAGTTGGCTTTTGTTTGAACCACCAAGGGCCACAGCCTGGCACATGCACTGCTGAGCTGCCCCATGCCCACCAGGACCACCAGGACCACCAGCACACAGGGAGGGTCAGGGTCAAGGGTCACACAGGCAGGGTCAAGGGTCAAAGGTTGGATGCCAGTCAAGCCATGGATAGGCTACAGCAGCGTTGGGATGGACGTCTATAACACGGACATGTATGTGTGACGCTCTAGACGCACACACTACAGCTACTAAGGCCTGCACGTACACACACACACAGTATGCACATGCAGACCCCTCTAGAATACTGTGGTAGACATGCAACACGCAAGCACAGACACATGCGTACCTACACACCAACTCCCTCTCACACACACACACACACACACAGGTGCACACTCACGCACACTCACTCATAAACACGCATTCACTCATTGGCTTACACACACAATCACTCACACTCACAGAGAGAGCTTACGTTGATCAGAGGCCTGAGGGGCCCAGCAGTGCAGTGCAGTAGAATACTGTGAACTGCAAGGATCAGTGGCTCTAGAGCTCTGATCTGGGAGTCAAAACCACAGAGACACACATGCGCTGTCAACAAAATGGCTTTTTTTGATAAAAAATGGCTGCCTCTAAAACCATGCAAGAACGGGTTAGCAGCTAAAGAGTAAAAGTAAAAGAAGAATCGACCAAAGTTAAAAACAAAAACATATTGAAATGATCTATCCTACACATGATGCCTCGTCTGTACCCAGGTATAGGTGTGGCTCGATGACATTCATCAGAGCAGTAAGAGCGGTCAGTTAAACACAGTTTATTGGATTAGTATGAAACGGAGAGAAGGAAGGAAGGAAGGAAGGAAGGAAGGAAGGAAGGAAGGAAGGAAGGACAAGAAAAAGACAGAATCAAGAAAAGAAAATAACCAGCCAGTTCATTTGTCTAGTTATGTCCCCCACCTTCAGGTCCAGATACTCCAAATCCTTCTTCAGCTGCATGTAGGTATCATCACTCTGCCAACAGGGGGGAGGCAAGAAGATAGTTAATATTGATTATTGATTTGTGACAAAACAATGTAACAATCCAAAAAATGACGTTGGGATTGGCTGCGTATAGAATTGGATGCAACATTCACTTATTCCCTTATTCCTCTTTATATCTCCTTCCCGCTCTTTTTTCTTGCTTTTTTAACTTAATTCTTTCTTTCTGCTTTTCTTTCTCTCTCACACACACAGGCACATACACACAGATACATAGTAGACTCCATTTTAAAATGGACATAGGCTAGCACAACAAAGCATCAGTCCAACAGTGGACACGCAGAGATACAGAGCTCGGCAGCAAGCGGTGCACCAGGTGTCGGACCTCAAGTCACTAAAAACAACGATTTACCGCTGACAACATGACCACGTTTCCCCAGCGATGAGAGTTTCAACACTTCAAACCGGGCCTGTCGATGGACAAAACGTCACTACAACACCAAGGACAACAACACACCGCAGCCGGCCAATCAGAACATGGGGATGGATGCCTTCATTGGCACCATCTAGCTGATAGCATAGCATGCCAGGGATGGTGACTCCGTTAGCCGACAATTAAGAGTTGTGACGAGCGAATAAGAGACAGATGGGTTCCAGAGCCAGGCCAACGTCCACAGATAAGCCATGCCTGAAGGTGTGTGGCGGGGTCTCCCACCTGGGTACCGCACGGGCAGTAGGACACGGAGGACGCGCCGCTGGTTGTGGTGCTAGTGACGGTAGTAGTGGTGGTAGTGGGGGTGGTGGAGGCGGTGTTAAGCAGTTGGCTGTGATTGTAGGGGTGGTAGTGGACCTCTGGGCCATTGAGGTGCTGGAGCTGCGCCAGCGTGTGTTGGCGTACGGACGCCATCATGGCCTGGTGGCGGCGCAGCTGAATGAGGAGCAGAGTGAGCTCCTCTGGCTGTGCCGCCGTCATTAACAATTTTTTAACACATTGTTAGCACATCCTTAACACATTGTTAACACACTGTTTACACATTTTTAATACATCCTTGATACATCACTTATCATTAACATAACATATCATCAACATAATTAACACATCATTGTCATATTGTTTGTACTCCTCTATCACATCATTCATAATGCTTTGTGTGTCGTTAACACATTGGTAACAGATCAACGAAGCATTAATAATACATTATTAACACATTTTTAACACATCTCCAATACAGCATTCACATATCAATGGAGTTAACACACTGTTATTAGGAATTAGCAAGAGTATTACCAGTGTTATAACTAACTGTATCACCATTGGGATTACCTTAATGGTAATATAAACTAACATTAAAATAATCCTGAAACCTATTTCTCTTTAGCTAAAAATAGCTAGATGTGGCACGCCTGTTGATCTAGCTAACTGCTGTCAGTATAAGCATCAACAGTCTCGGGATAGTGCCACTGACCTTCCAGTCTGGTGTCCAGGGTTTTTTCCAACCAAATACAAATAAGTTGGTTCTACTTAAGGTCCCTAATTAACATTGCACTAATTAACCAAATGGAATAGTTTGTGTCATTGAAATAAATAGTACAACCGTATAAATTGTAGTGGGAACTCAACTGCAACATGATCAATAACCATTGACATCTAACATATTTGCAACAAGTGTCACAATGGCTACTAATTAGTGCTGTGGATAGTTACGGCCAAACAAAGCCTATACACAAGATGGACAGGACACTGCAACCCAGGTTATTATGGTGACTCAAATGACTCTTTAGTCATTTAGCCATGGACACTTTTACCCAAAGTAAATTCAGATACATGGCATTAAGAAGCAGGTAAGGCATCTTGCTCAAGGTTGCATACAGGTAGACATCAGACAATAGGGCTTTGGAATGGATGTCGTCGAACACCCTAACCTTCTACATTATCCTGCTCCGACAAAAGGGTGGGTGGGACAGGGGTGGCAGAACTCAACACAAACGTAAAGGTGTATCATTCCCACGACCAGGAGAAGCCAAGGTCCTCAAATTGTAACCCAAACCATGGCAAGGTCAATCTCGGAATCCAATCGGCTACCGTCTGACGACAAGCCTCTGGGGGCAAGGGCCAATATTTCTGGCAGACGGGTGTAGCCAGCAAATATCCAGGCCAAGACTTCCTCTTCCGTGCACCGGTCATTGTTTACAGTCCGATTAGCAACTTAAGACACGTGAACAGAGTTGGAGTTAAGAGACGACATCTACGACAGGAGACTTTTCGCAAGTAGCTAATAAAAAGCTAAAACATCGTCAGACGACAGCCGATGGGTTCCAAGATTCCAATTTCGGCCGATGCGTTCCACCTCTTTTGCTCTCCACACGGACTGTTCACCCGGATGCGACCAAAGCCCACTCAAACATGATTGGTCAATACTACTCGGAGTACAAACGGAAACCAGAACGTTTCCGATACCAAAATCTTGTCCCTTTGCCTACAGATTCTGCATTCATATGCAGATACTGTATCTGTTTATAGAGATTATGGTGAGGTATACTTGATTAGTAGTGGAGTGTGTGCCTAGGACACGCTTACCGTCTTGCCATGAAGACTTGGAGCGCTAACGGTGTGTGTGATGTAGCCAGATGCAGGTGTCAAGCGTCTCTCGATGGTAGCAGCCTGCATAACACACATGAATAATAATACTACACCCATTTGCTATATTTTACATTTCTGCAAGCATATAACTCACTTTATTATTACTTGGAGCAGTGGTTCCCAACCGGTGTGCCTTGAAGAAAGGCTAGTTGTGCCCTGACATTTTGTGGGATTTAATACATACTCCTGACACGGCGTGACACCAGTGAGTGAGTCAAACAAATATTGAAAAGCAATTTGTTTATATTAACATGCTGTGGGCGACACATCACTGAGCAGAAATATCAACCTGCAAAAATGTATTCTTGTTTGTTTCTATCCATTATTGTTGCAGCAAGGTATCATAGCAACCAAATGAACATGTAGCATACGTTTGTCACTAACTTAGTTTGGATCAAAAAATGGGTGGTGTGCCTTGAATTTCTGGATGGGATTGCTGTTATGTCTTAGGCTAGCCCCAAAACGGATTGGGAACCACTAACTTAGAGGGTCTGTGGTGAAATGATAGTTTACTTCCCGTCTGGGATTAATAAGTTCCATCTTATCTCATTGACATTAGTCAGCAATCTATCTTCTATCGTCATGCAGACATGTGCTGTTTTAAGTGATTACAACAACCAATCATACCACTAGCTAACTGAGCTATTTCGTATGTATAGAAATACTGTTATATTTATGTATTGGGGTGTTACATTCTGTTCACAAGAATGTAGATTCTGTACATTATTGACACCCCCCTATACTCAAAGGCATTTGAGCATCACTACTCAGAGTGTCGGAACAGAATAAAGAAGACAGACGGAGAGAGGCAGGCTTCCCCAGGCGAGGCTACATTCTGACAGGCACAGTTGCGCTATTATGCAGACAGCTGCAGGAGCTGATATGTATGCATCCTAAACACTGTGTCCCCCGATGCACCTCTCAATAACCATGTGTGGTCACTGATGTATATTTGGCACTGCATTGCATATTTTCATCAGTTAAGAGCGTCCACTAGCTGCTGTTGATGGTCAATGGTAGGAATGAGTATTAAAAGGCACTCTGGACTCACAGAGACTACTAGAGTGTTAACCGTCTCTTACCTTGAGCAGCTGGGACTTGGCCCGTCGGGGGGAGGCTGCGAAGGGGCTGTCCAGCTCCGACCTGTTGCCCGTCGGCCGGACCGTTACCCGTTCAGCAGGTGTATGGGGCCTCCACACAGGGGACATGGTCCTGCTGATCCCGGGCAGGTGCAGGTCGGCGGAGGAGGGGGGCACTGAGATGCAGCGCGGGTGGCCCTCCGAGGGCCGGGGGGCCGAGAAGGTGGAGGAGGGGGGCACGGTAGAGGGCGGCCGGGGTCCGTAAGGGTAGTCTGGCGCAGGTGTGTAGAGCGGCGCCGTGGGGCTGCCGTGTCGGTACTGGTGGCGCTGCTGCCACTCGTACAGCTGATACACAGGGCCACCACCACTGACAGCACCAGCACCACCACCGCCTGGCCCGCCCAGCTCCGGGGTGAGGTGGAAGTGGCTGAGGCGGTCCTGGGCGTATTTGTACTCACTGGCGCGGGTAGTGGTGGTTGCAGTATGAGGGGGGCTGGGGCGAGGGGTCTTTGGAAGGGTCTGGTAGCGCATCTTCCCAGAGGAGGAGAACTTGGGCAGGGTGGAGGGGGAGCGGCGGGGGAGGGTGTTCTCTTGGGACGGGGGTCTGGGGGGCGAGGAGAGAGAGAGAGAGACGTACAAATGTGTTGGAAACAGCTGCAGATGGTCTGATCAGTGAGTCAACGCGCTAATGTTGTGACAATAACAATAGCGACCCAGGTTCGACACCAACCTGCGATCCTTAAAAAAGACCAGAGAGATGTGTGACAGACAGCAGGAGACAGTAGAGATGAGTTCTGAAGGAGACCCAAGGTTCTTAAGGTTCAGAAAGCATCAAAGGACCAGGAGGCAAAGAAGAGTCTTATAAAACATTGTTTTTCTGTTTGATTTTAAAATTGAATAAAATTGTTAATATTTCATCACAGCAACAAACTCTCTTTTTCATCTAGGGTCGGATGGTTATACAACTGCAGTGCCTCTGAAGCAGCAATATTGATTTTTATTTCTATATTCATTTATTTGAATCATAGCAATAATGACCAGATATCTGGTCATTATTACTGGCTGAATATGGCTGCTCATCTGGGGGAATGCTTGGACTATGAATAATAAAAAATGAGAATGACTATTGTTCCACTCAAATGACTCAGAATCCCTTACATTGAGGGAGTTCTGAAAAATGACCTAGTGCAATGTAGCAGAAAATGTCTTAGGAAGATTGGAAATATGAATTGATATAAGACTACTACTAGTAGTACTAATTTCACACCACCAGGAGGAGGTGTTTGCCAGACTTCTAAAATTAGTTTTCTTGGTGTACGATATGTGAGCAGAATATCAAAACGTTTACTTGCATAATGCATGATGGTATTGGTACAGTCTATTTAAAATGTGGCTTGCCTGGTAACGCTAAGCATCTGGGACTAATAAATTATGACAAATTGTATTAGAATTATATAAAGAATAATACATAACCTATGGCAACTATGGAGCAGGGGGCTGGTGACCTACCCTTTGATCTCGGCCCTATGCACTTGGACCCATTGCTCCACCTGCTCTAGGGTGCTCCTCCTGTTGCTGTCCTCCCTGTGGAGCTGCTCCCCTCCGTGGGGCTGCTCCTCCCTGTGGGGGGACTCTCGGCAGGGCGGTGAGGGGCTCCTCTGGTAGGTCCCTGCCCCGATGCCGTTGGGTTCCAGGATGGGGCTGGGCGTGGCGGAGGTGCTCAGGCCGTTGCGGGTACAGGAGTTGGGGGGCAGCGTGGATGCAGCTTGTGATGGCACCCTGGAGCCCGGGGCCGAAGTGGAGGTGGGGCCAGCATCTGTCAGGGGGGCGAAGTGGGAGGAGGAGGCGGTGGGGTTGGACATGAGGGAGGAGTGAGTGTCCATCTCCATGGGGATGGTGGCGGTGTCTCTGAGGAGGGTTTCAGCGTCATCCAGGTGGCCATGGCGGATGGGCTCCAGCAGGACCTCGTGGATGACCCGGCCTGGATTCTGGCTGTCGGAGGCGGTCTTGGCGGGGTGGTGGTTGACATGGTTGGTCTGGGGGACTGCCTGGTGGTGTTCCAGCGTGAGCAGGCTCTCTGTTGGCCTGCTGGGAGAAGGGAAAGGAACACAAGGCTTAAAGAGTTAAAGTACTTCACCCAGTGATTCCTTTATTTCCGGCATTTGTATGTCAACAATCAATAATCCTTTGATTTCCGATTTCATGGACTTCTTTCAAACCTTTCAAAAAAAAGACATTTCTATTTAATTCCATTCACTGAATAAAATGAGTAAATCACAACAAACAAGCACAATGCAAACAGAATTATGCAGGAGACTGTCAGTGAATGATGGATTAGGTTTATTATATTTCTCCATCTCTTCAGGGCTGTCCTTCCAAACACACATGAATAATGAATTTCTCCAACTTTGCTATAACTCCGTGCTTCATAAGGTCCAAGCTGTAAATGAACAGATGTGCTTGCAGTAAGAAATACCCCCAATAATATCCCTGTATTACACCAGTAATACTGCAGTATACATAAAACAGAGATGTGCTGTGTTCGACTACTTCAAAAGAGATTTCAGCAGGTTGCTTGGCTGCAGAATCACTAAGCATCTCTAAGAAGCATCTCAACTTGCCTAATAAAGAATAGGAACTGTTTTATTATCAACTCACAACTGCTGGAGTTATTCTCTCCATGGTAAAAACATCCCAAAGGGATTACATCATCACTTCTGTTGAGTGGTCAGGGTCACTCAATGTATTCATGTGACCTTGTGACCTTCAGATTGTCTGTCTGACTGGTAGCACAGCTTCCAGTACCGACCCATGGCTGCAATAGACCAGTGTCTCCCTAACACTTGGGTTGCCTGAATACATATGGGATTGCGGGAGAGTGCTGACTTTTAGGCTTTAGATATTTGATGATACATTTTTTACTTTAATGAACAGACCGCCCAATGACCCATAGCCAAGAGTAAACTTAGTAATAATTACTTCACAGGGACATGGATATTACCGGCAGATGAGAGGGGTCAAAACAATGTGTGGAGAAGCAGATGATGCTCAATTATATGGTATAACAGGTTGGGGTCACAAGAATTTTCTGACCTAAAAATGGGGGGCCACAGACCAGACCCAAAAAGGTTGTGAGCCCCTGCTATAGACTATCTCTAGTGTGCTTGTGACTTGGTACAAGTCATGCTTGTGTGTTGCGGTTAAGCCGGGTCTATGTCACCTGACCACGGTGTCTGCCTGGTTCTGCATCTGCGCCGCCTGGTTCATGGCACGCAGCCAGCTGCTTTGGTCCTCCTGCGTGTCAGCACTGAAGTAGTATGTCCGCATGCCCCCATGCTCCGCCTGTGAGCCAATCACAGAGCTGTGCTGGTAAATATATGAGCGCATGCCAGTGTGGCTAGCCTATGGGCAGAGAGCAGAGGGGGGAGGGGAGTCAGTAAACGGCAGTGTGAGTGTTTGAGTCCACATTCAGTAGTAGAGTCTTGGTAAAAAAGAAGCTCCGCTCAGACCCGGAGCCGAAGAGCGAGACAAGGGAGGTATGTCATGCCATCCGAGTAGAGAAGTAACAGCAAGAGACCACAAGAGTCAGAGAGTCAATGAAAGAAGCCAGCCAATAGAAATACAGGCAGAAAAACACCAGCCACAGTAAGAGCACAACACAGAAACTTCGACCAATGAATGAGAATGTCCGATCCATATAATGTTACAAGAATACTTTCTATATAGTTTTACACACTCACACAGCCTAGCTAGCTACTGAAGAAAGTACAAACCAAAGTACAACAACTCATTTTATATTTTGATTATTTTTCACCTCGGTGACTCTCATGTCTGTCTCCGAATTCTCATGCCTGCTCTTTTCTTTTGTAGAGAGAACCAGAGAAAACACCAAAGAAGAGTGGTCTTAGATGGAAAAGCCAATTAGAAAATATGAATTTATAAATGTTAGACACTTAAAATGCAAGAATCCTCTCTCAGACAGACTAATTGTAGAGAAATGTTTGACGATTTGACTGATAGATTCAGGCATCTGAAGTATGCAACTTTTAATGCATACTAAACAGATTGTTTAGGTAGAGCAGGACATCTAACAAACAGATACTGCTTTGGGACCTAACAATTACCCACCCACTCTGTTATTCCCAGAGAGATCAAATAGCAAACTTCCGTTTGCTATTTTTCTCAAAGATATGAAGTGCCAAGTTAAGACTGCTGATGAGCGTCTGTGATATACAATTAGTTATTTTCCGGGTGGTTACATTTTCTTCCACCAAATGCAATTCTGTGCCAAAAGCCAGTTTGATTCCGAGATACGGCACATTAGTTTTGGGTTTTGGTTCATCAAACTCCACACTGATTGCAGTAGATGAACAGCCTTGTGGAGAAAATGAGTGTGTGGAAAAAAAGGTCTTCTCTTTTCTCTTCCCTTACATTTTAAATCTCCAACAAAAACAAGATTGTCTCACCAACAAATGCATGCAAATGATCAGGTAAATAAACGTCTCTCCCTTCCCATGGGGGGGGCGGGGGGGGGGGGGTACTGTGGTGACATCTATTGTGGGAGGATATAGCAATTACCTGCTTGCTTCTACATCTGATTTCTGTCATGTTATAATCAACAGGAATCACAATTACACTTGTCGATGTAAAGGGGAAACGACACACAAAACAGCACACATAGGGAAATGCACAATGAAATCACATCAACTGAAAGGCTGGCTGGCAGTAATGGCTCTACTTTAAACACACACACACACACACACACACACACATTATCATAAAACACTGTAAGGCACAGAAAGAAATGCAGACACGGTGAGATGTACACATATAGTAGTTTAAAAATATGAACAATGTACATGATGTAAGCAGCTGTCATGCTGCTACAGTCAACTATGTGGTGACAGCAGGCAGATGACAAACTAAAGACTGCATGTCACATCACAAAAAGAGATATGGTGAAGCATGAGCAGCCAGATAGTCAGACAGACAGACACACACACACACTATGTGTGTACGTATTATTACTTATTTTATTCAACAAAATTATAAACTCGCTTGTAATCTCACTTACTCCAGCATATCCACAAATGATAATCTCTCTTACTCAAAATGTCTCTGTCTCTCTCTCTCACCTTATGTCTGAGTAAGTCTCTCTCTGTACTTTCTCCCTGGGAGACCAGGTTGGTGTGGAATGTAATTATGTCATGATGTGCATTGTGAGTCTTCCCATTAACCTTCCTGTGTGTCTCCCTTCGCTTTGTTCACCTTTACTTCATCAATATCCCTCTATTCACAGCCACCATCTTCTCATCCATCCACTCTCATCCATCCATCCATCCAGCTTGTTCACTTCGGCCACATCTCATCTTGGCTATCTCTCTCTCTCTCTCTCTCTCTCTCTCTCTCTCTCTCTATCTCTCCCCGTCTGTCTGTCTCTCTCTCTCTCTCTCTCTCTCTCTCGCTCTCTCTCTCTCTCTCTCCCCGTCTGTCTCTCTCTCTCTCTCTTTCTCATATCTGAATATAGCCTTTAATATTTCTAGCTTAGAAGGGTAACAAAGGTATCAGTTGCACACATACAAACACATGTGTGTGCACACGGCTCTATTTAAAGGCTCATTGTGTATTCCAAGATAAGCCTGGGCAGCCTGAAACTAGCCAAAAGAGATTCTTTGTATCCTAAAACAATCTTTCAAATACCACCTAAAAATACTGTATATTATATATACATCTCAAGACAAATCACTGAAGCTTTCAAAGTAATGGACTTTCGTTTTCATTTGGAGGAGCAACACCCCTGTCCCAGAGAAGTAGAATAGAGAAGAAGATATTACTTGAGTGTAATTACCTATGATGAAAGAGAATGCCAACATGACTGATGGAACAAACATAATCACACAAGGACAAGCTTCCAAGCTTGTCCTTGGCTTGTCCTAAGCCAAATATAATGACTGCCATGATGCCACCAGGATAACGAGAGGAGAGAGGAGAGGAGAGGAGAGGAAAGAGGGGAGTGACAAGTGAGTGAGGTGGCAAGAAGCTATGAGGAATATGAGGAAGGGGATAGGTAGACAGAAGAAAGAGAGAAAGAGAGAGAGAGAGAGAGAGAGAGAGAGAGAGAGAGAGAGGAGAGACACTGAGTAACACAGAGAGAAGAGAAAGGAAGAGGAGAGGTGAACACATACAGAAGAAGAGTGGAGGGATACAAGAGCACATAGGACGAAATAGAGCGTTGAGGAAGACATTTAACCCAAAACAACATTCATTAAAAGACACGTGGCTGTCAGAACATGCAGGGGAACCAGAAAAATAGAGGGCTGCCTGGATGTTCCTGGTGTCCAGAGCCCAGCACGGCACGCCCACAGAGAGGCAGCGGCAACACAGGAAGTACCTATTGATTTAATCAGGGGGGCCGGACGAATCCACACACTCACGGGACAGCCGGCCAAGGGGAACAAGAGAAGCAAAATCAGTCAATCAGGGTGGTGGGGGGGGGGGGTGAACTAAGGTTACTACACGATTGTAGACGGATGCGCACACACATCCACACTGTCACACAATTCACACCTACCTGTGTGAATGTATATGTATGTGTGTGTGTGTGTGTGTGTGTGTGTGTGTGTGTGTGTGTGCGCATGCGTGCGCGTGTGCACTTGTGCGCGTGTGTGTGTGTGTACCAATATAGTTAAATACAGATGTATTTAACTATATTAACACAATACATGAAATACTGCCAGTATTGTTTTAAGGTAGGTTGCTTAGCTATATTGAATAGAATATATTATTATTATTGAATATAATAATTAGTCAACTGTGTAAACATGATACAAATGCCTTGATGTGATAGGGTTAGTCTGTCACTCACTTGTGAATGCATATTTGCAAATATAACAAAATATGATTGTCTCACAAATATTGCGACTTATTGAGACTACTCATTGGTAGTCACCAAGCCTGGATCTACCATATGGGCAACCTGGGCATTTGCCCAGGGGCCCTTGAGCCGAGAGGGGCCCTTTGCGATTGGGTATAT
>JAOPJI010000142.1:17853204-17868976 GCA_027122695.1 Merluccius productus
CGTCTCTCATATATATATATATATATATATATATATATATATATATATAATGGAACTGTTTGCTACTTGAACAGAATAATACTGAAACAGAGTTCATTATTTTTTATGTTGTCACTGTCAGTGACAGTGTATCAGTGTATAAAAACAAACCCAAAACTTGTAATGACTTACATGGGATGGGTAGTAAAGGAAGAAGGGTTCGTTTCTAAATGCCGAATTGCGAATGAAATCGGTCACAAAGTTACTGTACGAACTCTCCAGATCCAGGAAGTTTACGGGCTGTTTCTTGATGACATCCTGATGCATCAGTGGGACGGCTACGGTGCCAATGTCACATAATCCAAAGCATTTCACATCTGGTGGGAAACACGTCAGGTTCCAACATGGCCCCTAAAGGCAATAGAAAGATATAAAGACAAATTTAAAAACAAATACACACACACCAAACATTGTTACTAAATGTCTAACTAAATGTGTCACTGATGTAACACATTTAATTCAATTGATTCTAATGATGGAATTACCTAGTAGTGATTTTACCAAGGCTCGACAAACAAGATCATAACAAGAGCCTGAATCAGGTATCAAACTTGCTATGCAACGGGCTAGCTGGATCAGTAGGGTCCTGTTCACGTGTGCTTATGCTGTAATACTCTGCATAACTGTGGCATGGTGCTGCAGACATTACACATGTTGGTATAGGTTCACAAAACAGGCTTACTGACCATGTCGTGGGAGTAGGGAATGCCAAGGTACTGGTCAAACCCCTGGTGGGTTGGGAGGTACATGCCATTAGGGCCAACTCCCAAGTGCCATTTCCCCACGGCAGCAGTTGCATAGCCCAGTGGCTTCAGCAATTCAGCAATGGTGGTCTCGTTGAGGGGCAGCCCCCCTCTGGACCCAGGGTAAAGCACTCCTGGGTATATTCCTGAGCGAGTCTGGTAGCGGCCTGTCAGCAACGATGCTCTGGGCATGATGACATTAGGGTTACAGGTTGTCTTAGTTGAGGTATGTTTAATGTGCATCAAAATACAGACTGTATTTACAGGCATGCATATGTTGCTTTACGGAGTGTGTCTACAGACAGACAGACATGTAGGCCTATTTGAACTTAAACATAGAACAGACAATGAGCAAACTACAAACAGATTATTTCATTAAAGGATCTAAAATATATTTCATACAATATTGTTTTGTAATGATAACTAACCATATTGATTGGGACTAAGGGTGATAAGGTCACTTTACATTTCAAAAGGAATTCATACATAACCATAAGCCTTAGATGTTCTAATTTCTAGATGTTAGGTAGGATAATGGTGCTTTAGGTTTAATGTAAGAAAGTCCTGTGGAGGTTGTGTTCGGGATGCAAACTACGTCTGTGAGCTATAGTGAGAAGAGAAAGCCAAAGTAGGCGTACTGCAGAAATCTGGAATTGCGAAATTCGTAGAACAAATGACAGACAGACCGACAGACACGGCTATACCTGGATGGGCTGCAGACAGGACTTGTACAGTAGAAGTCTGTGAACCGGAGTCCGTTGGCTGCCAGACGGTCAATATGCGGAGTGAGGGAGCTAGGATGTCCATAGCAGCCCAGGTCTCCGAAACCCAAGTCGTCTGCAAAAATAACAATGAAGTTCGGCAGCGAAGCTGAGCAGGTGGTAAAAAGGACGACAACTGACAGCACCGACCAGTCCATTAAGCCGTCACTTACAGAAACCAACAACATTGGTGTTGGTGTTGTTGTTGTCACCAAAAAGCGTCGCGGTAAGATGACATCATAGTGTCACGTAGTGACGATTTAATTATTTTCATCTGAACCAAAATAATTCCAAGTGGTTGGAAATGTATGATACTTACTTCAGCAAACCCCTGACAAGAATAACTTGTATCTTCTTTGTTTCATTTATTTATTTTCTTATTTTCTCTCTTTGACAATGTAGGTCTATTTCTCTCTGTTGTTATACATTTATTACTAACCACTATGTTGTATTGATAAACACTGTTACAAATGATTTGTTTCTGATTCGTAGGTTCATTTATAATAGTTAATTCATCATTATTAAAACATGAATAATTCATTGTTAAATCATTACTAACCTACTAATAAACACTGTTAAGCATTTATATATAATGTTATAAATGTTTTATTTTGTATTATTATGATTATTATGATTATTAATAATAATAATAATAATAATAATAATAATAATAATAATAATAATAATAATAATAATAATAATGTTTATTTCCACTATTAAAGGGTGGGAACCACGCCGAAGAGTGGGAGGGACTTCTACCAGATGGTCCAACATACTGAGGTATGTTACCCAACGACACGCTGTGGTACGTTACCCAGCAACACGCTGAGGTACGTTACCCAGCAACACACTGAGGTACGTTACCCAACAACATGCTGAGGTACGTTACCCAGTAACACGCTGGGGTACGTTACCCAACAACATGCTGAGGTACGTTACCCAGCAACACGCTGAGGTACGTTACCCAGTAACGCGCTGAGGTACGTTACCCAGCAACACGCTGAGGTACGTTACCCAACTACACGCTGAGTTACGTTACCCAACAACACACTGAGGTACGTTACCCAGCAACACGCTGGGGTACGTTACCCAGCAACACGCTGAGGTACGTTACCCAGCAACACGCTGAGGTATGTTACCCAGCAACATGCTGAGGTACGTTACCCAGCAACACGCTAGGATACGTACTGCTGGCCGTTCTCCACTGGTAGTTAAAACGCTTTTCTCCTGTGTCCAGATGCCTATCCAGCAGTCCCTCATCCTCTACAATGACCCTGAAATAAACAACACGGCTGTCCTGTGTTTTACCTGTGAGTCAATAATGAATCATGACTCCCAGATCTACCTCCCAACCCTCGTGCCATGCTGCTCACTCCTGCTCACTTGTGTGTTGTGTGTTGTGTGTTGTGTGTTGTGTGTTGTGTGTTGTGTACCAGATGTGATGCAGTTTATGGGAGATCTGGCGCTGAAGAAAAAAGGAAGTCAAGCAGCCTGCCTGTCTCACATCATATTGGTCGGTTTTAGTTTTTTATTGATTGATTGTCTTTATTGTCCTGCCCCAACTGGGTTTATGTGACACTTGAAGATCATATATATTAACAAGATCAGTCATCAATAACACTAAAAAATGCTCTATCTAGCATCCAAACCTCGCCTACGAAGACGAGTCTCTGAGATTAGAAAGTGAAAGTGAAGGTTTTGTTTCTTCACTGTGTTCAGCTGGGCAAGGAGAAGGAGTTGCTGAGAGATGAAATCTACTGTCAAGTCATCAAACAGACCACCGCCAACCCCAAGCAGTGAGTGTGTGTGTATGTGTGTGTGAGTGAGCGAGTCAGTGAGTGAGGGAGTGTATTACATGTGTGTGTCCAGTCACTGGTTGAATATTATTGGTCAATGATTGGCTGCTCTGTCGTGGCGCCCTACAGAGAGAGTTGCAAGATGGGATGGCGTCTGCTCCAGCTGGTGACCGGCTTCTTCCCCTGCTCCCCTACCCTGCAGATGTACGTCACGCATCACCTCCACAATGTCACGCAGGAGCCCGCCTCCACCTACCAAGGTACCACACACACAATGTCATGTCCACATATCTGGATTCAATGCAACTTTCAACATTTACACTATACTAAACATTAGCACATGAACACACCACTGTGAACTCTAACTCATGAACATTAGCACATGAACACACCACTTTGAATTCTAACTCATGAAGATTAGCACATGAACACACCACTGTGAACTCTAACTCATGAAGATTAGCACATGAACACACCACTGTGAACTCTAACTCATGAACATTAGCACATGAACACACCACTGTGAACTCTAGCGCATGCTAATGTGTAGCACTGTAACCCCCAGCGCTCATCACCGCGTGTCAAGACAACCTTCTCCAATCTCTGATTTACGGCGGCCGCCGCAACATCCCCTCGCATTCGGAGACGGAGGCCATCCTGGTGAGATCATGTGACCTCTAGTCTGGAGGAAATGTTGTCTGCATGGTGTCAAAATCACATAGCTGACTGACTGATGAGCTGCGTTTGCATTCCTCAGGCCGGTAAAAATGCCAGAAGAATTGCTCTGCGGCTGCCGGGAGGCGTGGAGTTCCCTGTGACAATACACAACTTCAGCGTAAGCCAACATTATCCGTATGTCCGTCCGTCAGTCGGTCTATCTGTCTGTCTTCCTCTCACTGTCTTTCTCTCTCCCCCCCCCCTCCCAGGTGGTGGGGGAGGCGGTGGCGCAGGTCTGCGGGGAGATGATGCTGGTGAATCCATCCGAGCTGCGAGACTTTGCCATTCAGCTTAACCGCACCAACGGTAACGTTTCTAGACCAACTAAACGACTGTTTCTGGTCAGAGTTGAACCATCTCAGCTTCTTCTGTTCCTTCAGCGGCAACACATGTTGATTAGTAAGGACTTCAATGAGAACAAAAGTGTAGTGAAGTTAATTATTAAAGAACGTATTAGTATTACATTAAAATGTAAATACAAGTAAGCTAACTACTAACTAAGCAGCTTAAAATGTAGAGTTAGCTTTTAGGGTTTAGTTTTTGGTTCTAGGGTTTGGTTAGGGTTAGGGTTTCCTATTAGGGTTTGGTATTAGGGTTTTGGAACTCTATTACATTAGCATGTGCTAGAGTTCACAGTGGTGTGTTCATGTGCTAATGTTCATGAGTTAACCAGTTGTGAGTCACCACGTTCTCATTAATTATTCATGAGATGCCTTCGCCATCCTAGGAGAAGTAATTGTGCTTCCTGTCTTGTCTGTCAGGAGGTGTGGTGCGACCGCTCCATGTAGGTGAGTACATGCTTGACTTCCTGCTGGACGACGGCTCCTTCTTCCTGTCGCTACGGCGAGTCTTCTGGGAGAGCACTCTGTCCTTCACCAACGACCTGCATGTTGCCTTCCACTACCAGCAGGTAACCCAACAACATACAACCTAACATACAAACTAACATACAACCTAACATACAACACAACAACATACAACCTAACATACAACACAACAACATACAACCTAACTTACAGCCTAACAACTTAGGTGCAGGTGCGCAAAATGTAATTTTGTATTGATTTAATTGATTGCAGTAAGAATTACAGAGTTATGTATCTGCACTCAAACCAGTGTGTGTGTGTGTGTGTGTGTGTGTGCGTGTGCGTGTGTGTGTGTGTGTGCATGTGCGTGTGCGTGTGTGTATGTGTGTGTGTGTGTGCGTGCATGTGCGTGTGTGTGTGTGTGTCTAGGTACAAGGTGACTTCCTGGACGGCAGGTTGCTGCTGCCCTATGACAGTTCCTTGTTGGTCCATCAGCTGGCAGAGCTGTCTGCCCTGCAGTGCGTGGCCGAGGGGCAGACCAGCCCGCCTTCACTGTGAGGAACCAGTCTGGTCTTTACTAAGAAGACACATGGGGGGGGGGAATGTGTGGAGAGAGGTCCTGTTCTATGTCTGACCCCCCCCACCTCTCTCTTCTCTCTGTCTCTCTCTCTCAAGGCAAGAGCTGAAGGCACGCCTCCCTAAGCATGACGGCATCACCAGTAAACTCCAGGAGATCCACTCCCTCTCCCTGAACCAGTTGGCTACCGTGGCAATGCATGGTCCTGATGCTGCAAAGATTAGATTTGTTGGTGAGGGATTCGTCTAGGGCTGCAACTAACGATTGTTTTCACAGTCGATTCGGTCAAATCATTAAGTCTATAAACTGTCATGATATCATATCCTCACCTGCAGGGCTGCTGAGCACCATGCCTCTGTTTGGCTTCAACTCCTTCCGAGCCCAGAAGGTCAGCCATCGCAGCTGCCCCTCCCCCTGTCTGGTCATCATCAGCACCAAGGAACTGGCCTTCCTGCACCCCAAAACACAGGTAGGGTCAACACAGGTAAACAAAGGTATAGTAAACACAGGTAGGGTCAACACAGGTAGAGTCAACACAGGTAGGGTCAACACAGGTAAACAAAGGTATAGTAAACACAGGTAGGGTCAACTCAGGTAAACAAAGGTATAGTAAACACAGGTAGGGTCAACTCAGGTAAACAAAGGTATAGTCAACACAGGTAAGGTCAACACAGGTAAGGTAAACACAGGTAGGGTCAACACAGGTAGGGTCAATACAGGTAGGGTCAACACAGGTAGGGTCAATACAGGTAGGGTCAACACAGGTAAGGTAAACACAGGTAGGGTCAACACAGGTAAACACAGGTAAGGTAAACGGTAGGGTCAACAGGTATGGCAGCCATCATTGTCTTATACAGTAGGGCTTCTTGACCCAAAAGACCATTTCTGTAGGTCTGTGGTTTAAGAACCTGTTTTCTATCTCTAGCTTTTATACTGATGCTTGATGCTAGCTGCGTAACTATCTGTCTAATATATATCTATCTATCTAATAATAATAATAATAATAATAATAATAATAATAATAATAATAATAATAATAATAATAATAATAGCTATATAATATCTATCTACTCATGGCAGATGCAGACCTTCACCATTTTGCTGTCAGAAGTGCAGACCTTGCGTACGGTCCGGCCCAGGATGCTCGATAAGTTGCCGGCGCTGGAGATAAACTACAGCAACCTGGGGGGTCGCTCCAAGAAGATCACTATTCACCTGAAGCAGGTAATAATACCACCTCACATAGCAGGGATGAATAGTACCATAATATACAACAAAAACAACTGAGTATTAAATAAAGAAACACACAACCTTACAATATTTAAGTGAGATAAACCTTAAACCTAAGCAAGTTTGAGCACTTACACTGGGCAGTAAATAATATTAAAATACATCCCAGTCTCTTTGTGTATTCTCTCTGTGCTCTCTCATTCTCTGTCTCCCTCTCATTATGTCTCACCTTCAGGCCAAGGAGCTGTGCCACATCCTCGCTACAATTATGGATGAATATGTGCGTCCGTCTACCGACTCCTCCATGTGACTTACAGGAGACAGCAGTGGTCCAGACGCATGAATACCGTCTCTCTGTTTCTCTCTCTCTCTCTGTCTCTGTCTCTCTCTCTCTGTCTCTGTCTCTCTCTCTCTGTCTCTGTCTCTCTCTCGCTCTGTCCTTATTTTTAAGAAGTTATTTAAAACAATATTGCATAATACTGATTACCTTTTATAACTTACATCATCGACATATCATTACATCTCATTTTAAATAATGACTGAAATGTAAATAAATTGACTTAAGGGAATGTGTTAAATTATTATTAAATGTTATTTGACTGAATGCTCGGATTTTCATCGAATCAAAGCAAATGTTTATATGTTTAATTGAGACTTATTTTCTTATTGAATCAACTTGATGTGTGTGCGTTTCAATGGTGTAATACCAACATTTAACTGTAAATTATGTTAAATGATTTGAATTTGGGTAATGACACTAAATATTACAAGTCATGTAATAAGTCATGTTTACTGATTATGAGTGATGTGTTAATCATTCACAAATATCATTTAAATGATTCATAAATATATAAATACATATATATATATATATATAAATATAGATGCAGTGTTTTATAAATGATTTTGTTGATATTTGTAAATCTTGTGAATTAACTTTACATATCAATAAACACTTCACGACTCTTTGATGAAGAATCATCTCTTGAAAGACACTTCTTGGCATCATCTGATACTGGAGCATGATCACAGGAAGACACATGGGAGGTTAACACAGCGTCTTCAGAGAGACACTGGGTGTCACATGACCTCATAGGGACACTCTCAGAGAGACCATTATATGAAACCCGGGACAACGAGATATAAGAAGAGCGCTCTTGGGGACGCCAGTGATTATTTCTACATCACCTGAATTGTAATGTCAAATACAAGTGTGACCTTGTGGCGCAGGGGAGAGAATTGTGTGTCATCTGCACAGGAGACCCGGGTTCAAGTCCCAGTGAGGGTGCTGGGACTTGTGCTGTGGTGTCATCTTATTTCTACATGAATTGTGATGTCAAATACAAGTGCGACTTTCCAGCACATCACAGTGGACGTCCAGGTGGCCCAACGCCGTTTTGGGGCTGAAGCCTCCCCAAAACGGCCTAAAACCGCCACTGATAGGGTTGGGGTTTCATATTAGGGTTAGGTAAGAATAAGGACACTTTCAGAGAGACACCGGGTGTACATGACCCTTAGAGGGACTCTCACATTGGATCGGCAAGGGCCCAGTTAATTTGCAACACACAACATGTCTGTAAGACAATACAATAAGGAAGTGAGGAGACTGCATTGCCTCAGCACAGCTACAGTGGCAATGTGAACACTATCTAACCAGCTTTCAATCAGAGAGGAAGGGAGCCTTCTAGGCTTATCCATTATAGAAGCTTATAGCTTAACTTTAGCCCTCATATAAAGTCAGAACACATTTACACACACACACACACACACCTCACAAGTCTGTCTGAGCGTTTTTTTTACATTTCACTGCACATCCAAATCTGTAAATAAAGGATCGGTTAGCGATGGATTCAGATCATTTTGGACGTACGATTCATTTGGAAAACGTAGAGCATTGTACTTATCACACAAACACAAAACTCGTTCAATGTTAGTCATATGCTTTTATTTTGGAATAGTAATAAATACACGGGCGAGAAGAAAACAAACGTCACAAGTTCCCCTCAAGAGAAGAGCGGCCACGCCTCCCCTCCGTCATAGCGACCAATCAGCACAAGGACTAGGATCACCTGACTCTTCACCGACTCCTGATTGGAAGTCTCAGACATCAAGTGACCACAAGCTGTGGGGGACCGGCAGTCAAAAACCCTCATGACCTCATGGCCCACATGGACCAACATCTCAGCAGTCTGACAACATGAAGCCGCGATGCATCAATAGCCTCTAGGTGGCGCTAAACCCAACAGTCCTCCGCAGGAAGGCCGCTGTTACACTGAAGGATTGTTGATTTATTTACAGCCTGAATAGCTACACAACAAACAAAATGTCTCAGTCAACGCCTAGTAGAAGTACTGCTGCATGTTAGCGGTAACGTTAGCAACATGTCCATACCTAGCTCGTCATTAGTCTGGCGGTGTAACAATATTACTTAAGGAATGTTTGAGCAAAACTTGCCATTTTCAATAATATAGAAATGTGTTATACGAAGAGACACCTTAAACTTGCATACAATAGCAGTCCGACAACAAATCCAATTATTTCAATTTTAAAGATGACCTCGTTCCAGATCAGAGCATCTGCGCTCCCTAGCGATCACATGTAGAGAACAAAACGTCCTCAGGTTCCTCTCATCAACATCACGCTGCTCTGTAGCGCCCTTAGAAAAGCCTTGTGATCATTACATACGACTCCTACTGATCATTACATACGATCCCTAGTGATCATTATATACGATCCCTAGTGATCATTACATACGATCCCTAGTGATCATTACATACGATCCCTAGTGATCATTACATACGACCCCTAGTGATCATTACATACGATCCCTAGTGATCATTACATACGACCCCTAGTTATCATTATATACGATCCCTAGTGATCATTACATGGTGGCTTTTAGTTCTCATTTTTATCCACTGAGGCACTAGCTGGTTTCTCAGGGGCCGTCCATAATGTCCACCCAGGGGCCGTCCATAATGTCCACCCCGTTAGAAACAAGAAAATAACATGGAACATATAAAATGAGAAACACAAACAGAAATTGTAAACAAATTACAAAGATGCCGATGTCAATAAACCAAGAACACAAACGACAACAACAACAACAACACGACAATTAAATGTAAATACTGATATAAACTGTTGTGTAGCGCTCCACAGCGCAGCAGGGGGTCGAACGTCTCCATCGCTACAGGGTCAGGAGGAGGACAGGACAAGGCGTGTAGTGGCCCTCAGGAACGTTCGGTCCATGCGTGTGGAACCACACGCGTGTAGAACCACTCGCATGCAACGCACCCTTTAACAGGCGTGTGACGGGTAGAAACGTGGGACTCGAGGCACTAATGATCTGCTCAACGCGGCAGAACCTCAACACTAAGAGACGGTACAAGAATAGAAAAGGTTTCTAATGCTTCACTCAACACATTTTCAGTTTGAGTGTCCTTTTAATTTTCTTGGAATAACGTGTTGGACTTTAAAAGCCCATTTTGCATCAATTGATTTAAGGTGCATTACGAGAGCGGGGGAAAGGCAGAATAAGTGCGTTCGGAGTGAGGCGACGCTACAACTAAAAAAACTAACAAACAACAAGCTCCATAGGGCAATTGAATAAGATACATTACTGTGTCATTATATAAGGCATACCAAACGTTAATGTTTACGTTAACAAAGTGTTAAATCAGTGCAACAGTTACAGAAATCTATGAGCCACAGGTCATGGTACACAACAATAACATTGTACGAATTATGAATCCGAATTACCCATCAGCCAAACTCAAATTCAATGTTGCATTGCAACCAGTCGAAAACTCTCATTAAAAACGTGGATCAATGAAGAGTCAATGAACAGTGTCCGTGGACTCGAGGGAGAGAGGGGGGAGGGGTTAAATTGAGCTGTCGTCCAGGTAAGTCCTGATTCGCTCCCGGTGTTGCTGGGTGAAACAATGTCCGATGGTCTTTTCCACGTCCTCGATTCGCCGGCGGAATCGGTCCCTGTCACGGACCATTTCCTCCCAGGGTCCTTTGCGGCACGCCTGGCGAGCAAATGGCCATGTGCGCATCACGTGGACATGCACGACAGGAGAGAAATGCACCTGGAACACACAAGCAGGAAAGACCAGTTAGGAAACAACGCAGGAATGCAAAACATCTAATTATATATAGAATGATGAATGTTCGAGAGACCTACATAACTCAGTACTAAGTTAGCAATAAGGAACAACAACCCACTACTTTCCCTTCAGTGGTTAAACATGTCTGCTATGGGGCATGTCTTCTGGGGGCAGGATAGTGTAGTAGCTAGGGTGTTTGACTCCCTGCCATGGAGCAGACATAAAACTACAATGCACTGCAAGTCACTTTAGATAAAAGCAACTATGAATACTGGGAGATGCCTGTTGTGTGACTAGCTAATGTGTTTTGGTGTGATGCCGCAGGGTGTAAGATTTCAACATGATGTAAGGTCATACTGTCTGACACACCACCACAGGAACACTCAATTGCACGAGGAAATCATCCCACTGCACTCACATCATGTGACTAGCTTAGCCATGACAACTGTGAGTGTTACCAGGCTAAACTAAACACCAAAATGCAGGGCTAATCCAGGGTGGGTAGAAATAACCTAGACATTACTAACACATATGTCACTAATAAGTTATGTCAACCTCATTCTCTCACATACATTGAGGTTAAGAAACGATAGTTCTAATAATGAGGGATGTGGGATTTGAGGTAACTACTATACTACACCACTATGACTTGTTTATTACAGAATAAACTGAAAATTAAGTTGATAAAAGGTGGTGTGGTTATCAGAGGCCTGTACTGGTGCTTTGGGGGAGTATTCTAGATGTATGGAATATGACAGGGCTTGAGGACTGATCGAATAGTGACCTGTTTGTGGCTGGTGGTGGCCTGGCCATGCTCCAGAGCAGAGGAGGCAGGTGGTCCAGTGGTCCTCTTCCAGGGCAGGTGGGTCAACTGCGGGTGGTGATGACTCACTTGCAGGTACTCCGGCAGGACAGATCGGGGAAATGTGGTGGGCTTGGGAACCACAGCCTTCTTCTTCTTCTTCTTCTTCGTCTTCTTCTTCTTCTTCTCCTCCTCCTCCTGGTCCTCCTCCTCCTCCTCAGGCGACGGGGGACTCTGTTCGGGGTGGATCTCTGGAGGGCCGGGACGGTCTTCTCTGTGTTTGGGCTTTAGCGTGAGCGTGGCGTCAGACCTGTTGAGGCAGGCCTGGAAGTTGAGTGGGTGGTACGGGTCGCCGCTCTGGCAGAGTGACTGCCACAGCTGGTCCTCCTCGTCCTCTGATGACGATGACCACCACGGCGACAACGAGGGAGGTGTGGGCACGCGCTCTGCCTGCGTGAAGCAAGGTGCCGTGACAGTGGAGGAGGTCCAACGAGCTGCCTGAAGGAGGCTGGCTGCTGGTGTGGTGTGTGGTGGGGGGGTTTCACTGGTGGTACAGGCCGTGAAGAACATCGGGTTGTAGGGATCTAGTGGCTTGCTGAAGAACTCCCACAGCATCTCGCTCTCCTCTCTGTCCAGGTCAGCGCAGGAGCCGTCCGAGCTGCCCCAGCTACTCTCGCTGTCGGACCGACTCACCCAGATGTTTAGACCCGGAGGCCCGGCTAGTTCCTCGCCCTTCATACCGGTGGCGACGCATTCAGCGTCGCTGCCGCTTCTCGCTTCCTGTTTGGTCTTCCCCATGTTGGCGTTGGTTGAAATACAGGCAGAGAAGAAGAAGGGGTTGTAAGGGTCACTGGATTTGGACAGGGACTCCCAAAGCGCTCTACTTTCCTCGTTGTCGAAATCTCCTTGGGTTTGATCTTCCTCGCTGCTCCAATGGGGGCTTCTCTCCTCTTCTGAAAGGTCCTGTTTCAAGACTTCCCCAGTACTCTGGTGACTCGAATCCGCGGTGTCAGTGCCAGACGCAAAGATGTTCCAGTCGCCAGAGAATCCCATTTTCCAGCTAGGATGGTGTCCAACGAAAAGCCCGTCTTCTTTGCTCGTCGATCTGGAGACAAAGTCGTCAACAAGCCCGCAGCACAGGTCGTCACCTCGCAGGCTGGACAGCAGAGCCTCGGCCGTGGCACCTCCGGGAAAGCCGTCGCCAACGTCGGCGCAAAAATTAGACAGTGGATTCGAACTGCCAACCATGACAGCGTTGTCTCCCTCAAACAACGAGGAGAAGAGGAACGAATCTGTTGTGTTTGTTGTTGCACCTATATGTTGGACGTGCTGACCAGACTCGTCTGTGATTCTCAGGTGAACCTCAAACCTAAACATCTGAAAAACTGGAAGATAAAAAACAAAGTTTATACACCGCATGTTTTCATGTTTAAAATTATGTACTTTGCCCAAATGTTTAATTAAGGGCATCCCATGTTATTTAATCACGAATTTTAGTTCAAATCCAAATCGATTAGACATTTCCCACACTGTCACAGCAAAGACGTACGCTATGCTACCTTTTAATAGAGGATGATGTGTATAATTACCTGACATGAAGCTTATGTATATAACCTGGACCAACATGCGAAGTTGTTCCCAAACAACGCACAGAATTTGTTTCGTCCATGGCAAGAGCGCCATTCCCCCACTGCCGAACTTCTCCATCGCAGTATGGGTCGAAACCTTTCCGGAATCCGTAATAGTTGCCATTTTGCCTCGAAATATGGCGATAATCCAATACTCCTCACGTATTTTGATATTCTTCGTCAAAACCGAAAAGATTTCGCGTATTTTCCACTGACAATTGTACATCGATATAGAGTTGCTTCATTTTTTCGCCTGTTTGTATTTGTGGGTCTTTATCAAACGGCAGAATGTCTTCGCTCCATATTTTCCATTATGTTGTGTCTTCGTCGTAGTAAGGGTGAGTGAATTTCGAGCGATTGCAACACGACACTAAAATAAACACGTTTTGACGTCAATGCTCACCGATTGGCTACAAAGGATATCAGTTAAACAATGTCAAGCGTACCAATGAAACCACGCCTTCGGATTACTATATGTGACGCATGGAAAGTGGCCGCAATTTCCCCACTACACACGTAATAGATTTCATAACTAAAGAAATTCGAAAGTGGGAATTTCCCTTCAATATCATAGTAGACTACAAGACTTAGGATAACCCAGTCCAAGGCACCAAATCAAAGTATTGTGAAAACCTGAGTTGACATTTAGCATCACAGGCACTTCGATAAAACGATGCCACATTTGCATTTCATCATAACATAGCTTCACTGGCAATTGAGACTATTGTATCCGTTTGGTTGGACGGTCAAGGATACCGCTTCCAATAATCCTAGTATTGCTTTTCCTACATCTTCCTAACAAACCGACTTGTTGAGCATTCGCGGTCTTTTGATAGTAGTCTACATAGTAAGATTTACAGAATAGAATCCTAGGGCTTCGGTTATGATATATATCTATCTATCTATCCATCTATTTATCCCATGTACTCAAGTAAAATCGAAGTGTAGTCATGTAGCTCCACCGTCAATGAACGCATGCGCCCTCCCGCGGGCAGTGACACACGTCCTATCTGGAAGTACACCGGTGTCGTGCCAAAAAGTGATTGTCTGCCAGAAATTGATTGAAGGCCAAATACAGTTACTCAAAGGGGATTTCTGCATATATGACTTTATCTCATTCATAAGCTTCATAATATAAACACTAGAGCTCACAGGACACTTTCTTTTAAAGGACCATTACAACACACAATAGGCATATTCACCTGCCAAAAATTGATTGAAGAACAAACGTTAAACTTTCAAAGACACGTGCCTTTGCTATAATTACATTATAATACCGTTGTGTATCTACATATTATGGCCGTTGAATCCAGAGAAAAGCAGACGTTTCTGCCCTACCGCTCAACGGGCTGCTGTGCGCGCTCCCTCGGCCAGAAATCTGATTCTGGCACGACACCGGCATAACTGATCTGTGTTTGGACATCACTTTCCCGCAGAAATACTTTGTGGTAAAATAAATCTCCTGAAATGGCGCTGGGTAAAAGGTTATGTGGTAGGGCAAGCACCAGACGTGCATTTGAGCACAACGGAGGGCTCTTTGCATGCATTACATTACTGAGTGCAATTTCGGTTCCAGTTGAGCCTGGATAGTGGCATCTGATCTTATCGCCAACAGGTATCATCTCATGTTAACTGATTGCCTTCCAGGCATTAGTCAGACCCATATATTTCTCCAGAGCACAAGACAACATTTAGGTGTATAGAGTGCCTAAATTATTTTTAACTAATGTTACATGATATGAAACACTACCTAAACAAGTAAAAAGACGACAAGACAGAATGCAGAATCATTTTTTTATTAATCCAAAAAGGTGTTTATGCCACCAGAGCAGAAGCTGTAGAGGACTCGCTGTTGACAAAAGAAAAAAAATGGACCATTAGAAAATATTAATCTACACATCTTCAACAAACACCACACAATTAGCTGCCCTAGTAGTTTAAAAATGACTAAGGCTTGCCAGGTCAATCGATTTTACCATTTGTGATTTTATCAAAATTCCAGCTTTAGGGTAACCAGCTTACAGAAGTTATAGTGATGGGCGCAACAGATCCATAGGCTGAATCCAACCATAACATAAGAACCAATGTTAAAAACGACAGATGGATACAAACAAATACCTAAAGCTGGAAGCGAAATGCACATGAGCAGTCCAAGTTAGCATGGTTCTAGCGTCGTCAACTGACCGGGGATCACCTCTTTCTTCACCTGCGTTAACACATTTGCTTCGGCGTTCAATTTTAATCCAACACCAAGACTGACCGCGGACTGTCCCATTAGTTCCCTGCTTAAAATCGCTTTATTACAGAACACGAATAGCCAATATCTTTCCAACGTTCACGCGACGAGAACGTGCGATCAAGTAACAGTTCTTGTTGATTTACATCCTTTATACACCGACACCAATCATCTGCCTTCAAAACAAGCCGGTGAGTAGCGCTTAAGGGACTTGAGGCAGGATTTGTGAAAAAATAAACATACATTTAAAGTTTTTTTAATGATAATGGGTGATGAAGCGTTCCAAACCAAAAAGAATGAGCCCACCCACATATCTCTCCGTTGC
>JAOPJI010000142.1:17882948-17896233 GCA_027122695.1 Merluccius productus
TGTCTCCTTCCTGGTCCAGAACCGCTTGGTCCATGCCGTTAATAGGTGGCCCGCTTCGTGCATGTGCTTGTAAAAATGATATTTAAGCTGATTATTACGGTATTGTATTGCCTCTGAAATAAAAAAGGCTTGGATCGTACAACACCGGGTGGCCAGCCACAGCCGCGATTAACTTTTGAGTCGACATTTTGATGTACAGTAGGAACCAACGAAGTCCAGTAGGAACCAAAGTGCCGGTGTTCCCTGGGATCCACGCAAGCGGAGAGCGTCTGCATTCCGATTGGTTGTCTGTGTTTTGCCGCTGAAACACGTCATAGTAATTTGCATAAAGTTCAACCGTCTTCAACTTTTTTTGGTCGCTCTGGTCGCTCAACTTTTGCTGCTGGTAGCGTTGGTCGCTTGTGACGCTTTGGTCGCTCTTGCCCATAGAAAGTGAATGACTTATAGCCGCTTTATCTTTACCCTAATGAACCTTATGTCGATCCTCTCTTGGCTGTGTGTTTGGACCGCCCATCCCCCTGCAGTGCCCAGGTGTGTCAGCTTATCTAAGCCACAGGTATAAACTCCAGTTTCCACTCGTTGTGTTTCAGTCCCAAATGGTCATTCTCTCAACTCAGTGGCCACTGGAGACACGTCAGAAACCACATCTGGCACTCATTTTTCCACAATGGCGGCAAACACACCATGACCAACATCCATTTATGCCACCATTAATACGTCTGTCCATTTTTGCACCTATTACACTGCTAACCAACCCTGGAAGGAGGGATCCCTCTCCTGCGTTCCTCCTTAAAGGGACTTCGGGCCCGAATTTCCCGCGCAGTCCTGCGGACGTGACGTCAGATGACGCTGAATGCGCGTCCTCGACAGCTTGGATACAGGAAGAAGAAGCGCGGTGGACCCAAACTAGTGTTTGTGCAGTATGAATTCTGCTGCGGCCAAAAAACGACCGACCACCACACAAAGTCCACTAAAAAGCAATTTAAAAAAAAGAAAACGAACGGACGCTCCCGCGCCGGCTTGGCTGCAGTTACCCTAACGGCTGTCGTGTCACTATTGAGTCTTATTTGTTGATCCTGCCGTATGTCCCTTTAAGGTGAAGTTTATTTTTTATACGTTGGTCTCTTAGATCCAACATGGAATACATCTCGTGAAGCATTAATTCTGTTGTAATAATTACCTTTTCCATGATTACCGTCACGACATTCCTATACGTTAAGCCCCCATCATGTTTTATTTGGTTATTATAATGCACATAACAAAAACCTGTGATTGCTCGACTGAATTCAAGTTGACTTTGTGCTCTCTGAATGATCATTCATACTTGGGTTTCTATAGCGTGAAATTAAATCCGGTCAAGTTTTCCTGAATTGCCCTCCATGGTCCCATCTTATTTGAAATCAGAAATACACCAATGAAGAGCAAATGATGATCATTTGGATGCATGTACAAAGGGGACTGGCAGATGAGGCACATGGAAGCCCCTCTGCTAATTTACCTCCAGTTTTTCTAGCACAACAGAAATATCACATCTCTTAATAAAAGGTAAGAGGAGGACAATGAATTGTGCAACAACTACATTTGGTCCACATCTTTAAAACATTAATAGCATGTGGGAGATACGTACTACTTCCAGTTTGGGGCCAGTACTCTCTTGGTCTTGTAGTAACGGGCCAGCCTGTGGATCCTGCTCTCTACGAGAATCAGGCGGAACTTGGCATCCCTGTCCTGGAAGACCCCATTAAAATGGTTAACATAACTGTAAAATTAAACTGTCCTAAATGTGAGTGCAGTTAGTTATCAAAAAACATGCTTCGCTGGTCAGTCCATATGAGATGAACCTGAACAATCCAGCCACTAAGTCAGAAATAGGCCAGCGAGGAACGAATTATGCCATTTGGATGCATGTATGAAGGGGACTGGCAGAGGAGGCACATGGTAGCCCCTCTGCCAATTTACCTCCAGTTTTTCTAGCACAACAGAAATGTCACATCTAAGAGGAGCTGTGTGAAATGTACATCTGATTAAAGGTTTGATCCTGACAAATGCCAAACTATTAAATTTTCACTTATTCATACAA
The DNA here is from genome assembly GCA_027122695.1 of Merluccius productus. Classification (NCBI taxonomy): domain Eukaryota; kingdom Metazoa; phylum Chordata; class Actinopteri; order Gadiformes; family Merlucciidae; genus Merluccius; species Merluccius productus. Next base: position 17,885,029 of record JAOPJI010000142.1, read on the forward strand.
AAATAATTCTATATTGTGGCCAATACTGCGGCAATTTTGTCGAGTGGTTTGGTTGCACCTGCATTTAACTTTAAATGCATAAAACAAATATTCACAGCCCAGTGCCCCCTGATATATTAGAGAATACAATGTTTTTTTCTTCGGCCTAGCAGGACAAATCCATGTACCTTTCTGTTCCGCTCCAGATGCTTCCTGACAGCCACGGCTTTCTTGATCAGGTGGTAGAGGTCCTCGGGCAGGTCAGGGGCCAGGCCCTTGGACTTAAGGATTCTCAAGATCTTGTTGCCTGTGACGAAACGCACCTGGGCCACACCATGGGAATCCCTCAGGATCACACCTGAAAATAGGGAGACGGGAGATGTTGCAACAGTCGGACGTTGAAATTTTAACTTGTCCCAGGGTAGGCGTTCAGAAAAACAAAAAAGGCAGCCATTTTGCATTATACACCAGTTGCCATTATGCGACTTTTTTTGTTTAAATGCCCACCATAATACAAATAAAATGCAGCATCATGTACAGGAGATTGCATTGTCACACTAAAGATTGACCAGCGAGTACACTTTCAGCTAACCACCACTTGAGCAGAACCATTCACAAATAGTGTAGCGATGAAAAGCCAAGAATGCATTGAAAGGCAGTTAGAGAGCACCATGCTTTTGTAATATTTACGTAAAAAAATTGAATGCAAGGGATTGTTTTGAGTAGGTTAATATGTTCATTTTAATGTAACTAGTCTGTACGAAGGGGACTGGCAGATGAGGCACATAGTAGCCACTCTGCTAATTTACCTCCAGTTTTTCTAGCACAATAGACATATCTCAACTCTTATTAATGTAAAGAGGAAGATAGTGAATTATGCAAGCAATTTTAATTTGCATCTACAGAAATCTGCTACAAAACGTGATACCAAATGTCAGATCATGGAAGCATGCCTATCATTAGCCTCCATCTATAAGATATACAGATATGTGGATATGTGCATAATGACAACAAAACCCTACAGCTTTGTAAATTCAACTGTTTTTTATTTAATTGTTACCATCAAAACGGCTATCGGCTATGTTGCTCTGGTCAGTAAATATTAAAACTTTCCAAAATGACGGGTGTCAAGTAACAGTGAGGAAGAGAAATGAAAAGTATGGTGGTAGCACCATACATAATCTATATACCTACAACGCAGCTGGAAAAATGAGATTTGTTGCTAGCAGATATGAAAAGTATTGCGCCACTCGTCTTGAATATGTTCCGTTTATAATATGCCAGGCATATTTGCGGCCACTAGGCCTCAATATAACCGCTTAAACATGTATTTTTTTATAAACGTCGCTGTTCTGACAGAAAATATGTGTTGTTCATAATATGCCATGTGGTAGTCAATGGGCTGCAGTATGAGGTTCAGCTTTTAGGTATTTCTTACACTACCGTGGACATGCTCGCGCTATACTTACCGATCTGAGATGGAGTCAGACCCTTTTTGGCCAGCTTGAAGATCTGCTCCTTGACATCATCAGACGTAAGTTTCAGCCACTGGAACGCACATTTAATACTTCAAGATCATCGTCGAAATAAACCATTTACTGTATTTGAGCATGTACGGGTTAAACTAATAAGAGAATTCAAATTGCATACTCACAGTGGGAACACTGCGCCTGTAAGGCAGAGCGGACTGGGACAAGCCCTTTCTGTAGATGGGATAATACAATGTTTAGGATTGTAACATTTTTACTTTAGTCGCTCGTCAGTTTGACAGTAGAATAAAGCGAGGCTTGGTGTAGTGGCCTAGCGACATTGGGAAGTATAAAGCTAACGTCAAGTGCTTGGTTATTAGCCTAGTGCTTCCGTCTTTCCTAACTCATTGCAACGCATAACACTTAACGTTATACTTTAGATAAATGAATACGACATAACAGTAACATTGTGCGTTCATTGAAACCACTATAACTTAACATTGTACAGTGCATTAGCATGTGCTAGCGTTAGCTAACGCTAACCCCTAAGTAGCTAGTGGAAATGAGGATCGAACAGAGGGGGATTTTAAAACCCAATTTCTTGCTCAATTAAGAGTTCTAGCTCACCATTTACTCAAGCGAAGGACTATGATGTGTTGCCATACAACATTTGATCATTTAAGTCCGTTGTAATGATATATTACTAGGTTAAAATTGTAAAAAGCAAGCTTACCCGGGAGCGTGCATGCGACCCATGATGGCGGTAGAGGAAGAGAGGCCGCACACGCGACAGAAAATGGTATTTTGCGATTGCGTAGGAAGTGACGTAGCACGCAAGCCATACGGCGTTATCTGGTTTTCCGATTTACAATTAAATATATAATATGCATGTCATCTAAATAACACAAAAAAACATGTTACAGATACGAATGATTCACTTATTTCCGAAAACACGACTAAATAACTTACTTAATTTGAATCCAAAATGGATACCGGTACATGCCATTATTAGCAGGGCTTCTTGCTCAAGGAATGCCTTCAGGTAACGTAGACATTGGGTTTTCTAACCCGGAACCTTTACGCTGGGACTTAAACTAGACTCTACTATCATGCCCTCCTTTTATTATGCCTTTTAATAATTATTTGTCCCTAGGTGTATATTTTAATTATGTAGCATAGGGATCATCCTGGTCATAAACGCATTTACTATAAACCTAATGTGATGGGCCTTATCATTGTTTTGTTTTCAATTAAACGTGCTTGTCCTAATGTAATCCTAGTTCAATTGAAAACAAAACAATGACAACAAACTAAACCATTTCTAATTTGTGTAATTATGACAGTACTTTGCTCAATTATATTATACTATCTGTATACTCAAAAATAGCACTATTTAGTATGATTACTATTTAGTCCACAGACACTTATTTTGAGACTAAAGCAGCGAATATTCATGTTCAGCAGCTTGTTTATATTCAATCCAAAAAATTGAAATAACTATATCATCAGGCAACCCAGTCGCCAAAAGCATACGTTGACAGTGTACGTATCTGCTATGATATTTTAACAAATTGAGCTTAATAATTGGTCATTCCACAGATGCTGCTATCCAAAGAAACTTACATTAATTTGTAGAAACATGTTATTGAGCAGGTAAAAGCTAGGCATCTTGCTCAAGGATGCATACTGGTAGGCTGCAGACATTGGTGTTCAAACCCAGAACCTTTTTAGCTGGGAGACACCCTAACCACTACTGTCCCTCGTTATACCAATTATTGGACAGAAATGTTTGAACATTTTTGTCATATCACTTGATTTTGCTTCCTTATGTTCCGACCAATCATGCCACTGGGGGCGGTGATACTGAAAACAAACCTGACCAGCGACTGCAATTCTGCCAATGTGAGGTGGCTGATAACCAAATGAATAAACAACCAACTCTGTCTTAAGTTTAAATGCATTTGTTCATGGCACATTGACTGGTAGGAATTCACTGCAACAGGCAGAAAACAGGGTGGGCTTACAACCAAAGCATAAGCCCCTTCGCTGCTCTGGCTTCCCTTTAAAAATAACACTCCTGGGTTTTAAGATCAGCTTAAAAGATACAAAGAATAAAATGCAGTCACACACATCTTGTTCCAAAAACATTTAATTCGCTTTAGGGTAGATGAATTATAGTACACATTGATCCATAAGGTTAAAGATCACCAATTAAGAATAAATAACTGGCCATGTTAATATAAACACTGCCTCTTTTATACAGTCACTAAAAGTGGATCAAGTCACCATTATTCATACTGTGAGCGAAGCGTCTTAAATCATAACTGTAGATATTCTATTTACTCTATATAAGTTTTCCCTCCATATAAATTCATCTTAACTTTCTTTATTAAACATATTTAGATTTAAAGTTCGCTTGAGGAGAGGAAGATGAAAGTTGTTCCCTTTTTTTTTTTTAAACTAAAGATTGCTACCGAGTTGCCCCTCCAACACTGTCATTTAGGAATCAGACAGGAGTGGATCTGTACTAACTAATGATCTCACTCCAACATATTACCGCCCAATAAGGGGTTCTGGGGTGAGATTGATGGATTACAGCCTGAGCTGACCGCCCTCTAGTCCAGCCTCCATTCGATCCAACCATTATTGCAGTTCCTCGTCATGATCTAAAGCCTTCATAGAGAAACATCAAAGCGCCTAGTATCTTCAGGGAAACAAACATATTCCACTAGATGTAGTCTTTATAAGGTGTCAAGTAAAAGTTGATCTCTGAGCGATTTTAAAAATAACTTGTGAGAAAAAATGAAAGGCATTCTATTTAGTTGTGCCGGTCACAACAGTTGTTTTGATTTGCCAGGCTTTTTAAATTCATTTGGCACATTCGAGTACATAAGGCTTTGGGCAGTCTCGTCTTGTGGGACCAATTGTCCCATAAATCTCTGCTGCAGAACCCTGATGCCTGTCAATTGTGTCTATGTAGATAAAAGGAACATCTATTATTATAAATGTTTTAAAAATAAATGTCTCAATCTATATATACTCTTCTGAATGAAGCAGTTTTGGTCCTCTAATGTCAAAATGTACAAGCATTACAGCTCTGTGTTATTGTTTAGAAAAGAGCAACACTGAGTAGAGATTGTTTGTCAACAATTTTGATTAGTCTGATAAAAGGAGGGAAGAAAGGGAGGTATAGATAGAGATGGAGTGAAGTGAAGGAGTGATGTTTGGGAGGCCGCTGTCCAATCCAGTTTCTTTTTGGCAAATCTTTAGGAGCCTTTATTCTGAAGAGGCGAGAGCATGGCCCAGTTAGCGATCAATGAGAGAGGTTGTCTAGAAGTACGGGACGGCTATGAGCTTGTGCCACTTGACAGTCTCCTTGCCGAGGTCAAAGTCTTTGAGTCTTAGTGTGATGCCTCCCAGGAAGTAGTTCTCCCGCAATGACTCGGCACTGAGCACGCTCAGTTGCAGCTCCCGCAGGCTCAGGGTCTCCTTGCTGTAGCCGCTGTATACCAGCTATGGAGAGGAGAACAAAATACATAAGAGTCCTCTCCTAAACCATGCATACACCAAGTATTATACAGTCAATAGATAATATAGTTCAGTGTAGTATGTACCATCTCATTAAAGGTTGGATTCCTGGTTTTTCTTGTTATCTTGGTCTTGCGTTTGGATGTCTTGTGAGGGTCAGGGAGCAGGTAGGTTTTCACATATGGGTTAGGATCCGTCCCGTCCTCAGAAACCTAAAGACAAAATAATCAGGGGTGGTTGAAGGAACTTAGGGATAAATCGATATCGCTTATCTTCCAACACAGGTCAATAAGAGAATCAATGTTTTTTTTACACCAGTTAAAGCCAGAACCATTGAACAGAAAGTCAGATGTCGTTGGTGCACGTACCAGGTCTCTAATGTGCATGACCATGATGAAGAGGGTGCTATTTCTGTAGGACACCGAGAGCTTCACCTCTCCTTCTACACGGCCAGACGTTGGACTGAGTGGGGGAGGCTCTGGAGAAGTAACCAGATAGAGAAGTTTATAGATGGACAGATAGTTTAGTTAGAATACTTTATTAATACCAGAGGGGAAGTTACGGCATTACAGAAGCTCACATTGCAAAAACAACAAAATAAAATGACCATAGAATAAAAGAAAATCTAAAAGACATCTGAAACATTATGTACTTAATAAAGTGACAATAGAATAGGGTAGTCGCGGTTACAGATGTTAGCGGTGTTACAGTGTTGGATGTGGCACTGTAGGGATTTTATTCACACCGTCATTTTGCTATTATTTGCAATCATTATAATTATTATTATGCAAAAGTGTTGCGGTCGTGAAAATCAAGGCGCTGTACAGCACCACACATCTAACCCGGTCCCCCACTTAAGTTTACCGAGGGTTAGTTAAAATCATGAGATACACCTGTGTTCGCCCCTACTATTACACCTCTGTGACAAAGGCCTATTGGAAGAGATTAATGATGAAGTGGCTAACATAAACCTGTCCTGCACACGATCATTTTTCATTGAACAGAAGTGACAACTACAGCACACTTGAATAGGTTAATAAGCAAGTTGAAAGGCTGTCAGTGTGAGCCACGGGTGAGCCCAGGGCGTCTAGTAGCTTCAGGAACACCGCTAAGTCCCTGTGGAACACCACAGGGACTTACCTGGAACTTTGACTGTGGCCTCCACACCTTCCGTCTTGTCATCACGGGCAACCGGGTGGTAGAAGGTGTAGATGAGGTCACACTGTGAGAGATCAGAAGGGACCGTTTAAATCAAAAAAAACTTTGGGGGATTGGGGCTGCTAGCAAGAGGTGGAGCCAATCACACACCACACAGGCTCTCCAGAGATCGCCCACTCTCTCACCACTTATTCTCCCAGTAATCGAACAATTGTTGGAGCATGCATGGAGCTGGAGCCAGTTCAGTACTCAGTATTTGATATTTTTACATATACACCACTGATGTGTGGGTGGGTGTCTCAAGAATTTCTTTGGCCAAGATGAATTTGTGTTATAGTGCTCATATCAAACATAAAAGGACTTTCTTAGTTTAAGTGTCTAGTTAGTCAGTTTGGGGTCAGTGGTCAACCCCCGACCACTGACTCCACGCCCCTCACCTGGGTGACCTCCGTGGAGCTCCTCAGCAGGTTGTGGACATAGTTGTTGAGCTCCAGCTTCCTTTTGGACGCCACCTCCTTGATGTGCGTGCGGCCCAGCACCATTTTGTTGGGGAAGCTACAGAGAGAACAGAGAGAGAGACAGATGGAGAGAAACAGCGCAGGGACATTAACATCACAGAACTCCCTGGTGCTTTCAGAGAACCAAGGAGCCGGTCCACACCGAGGGAAGGCTGATGTGGGTAATGGGGGGGGTCTACAATGGAGTTAGTTTGTAGAGGCTATTGAAATAGGCTCCTCTTATGTTTCAGTCTGGGTTGAATCATAGCTGTTGAATCAGCTTCTCTAAAATGAAACTCATAGAGCTTCTGACACTGACCTCCATGTTATTCCACGCATTAAAACAATCTGGAGAGTTAGCATCCACTTGCATGCTGCACCAACCAAGTTAACCCTTTTTAAAAAAAAAGACTGTTTACTTAGATAAGTGTGTACTTAGTGTTCTAAGATTTTATCCTCTTTGTCCACGGTCATGCTAAGACTTAAATAACTAGAAGCTTGTAGATGCAGTAACATAAAACCGGGTGCCATCTTTAAGGGTAAGCATCTTTATATGTCTCTCCCTCTTATGTTTGTACTTCTGTAATCTGATTGGATACACTTTGATGCACAAGGTCAGCGACCAGTAAACAATGGAGTAAGAAGATCATGTGACTACTTTTACACTGCTCACCAACCCAGGTGGTGTGGCGAGGTGAGGGGTTTGTGGTCTCACCTGGGCAGCTTCCAGAGGGGGAAGAGGATGGTGAGTTTGCTGTGGAGCTCCTGGAACTCGTCAAAAGTGCGAAAAACAAACTGGGGCTCGCTCTGTCCCTCTCTCAGGAGCCTCACCACATAGGTCTGGAGGGAGAGACGGAGCATGAAAACACAGAGCGCAAACTGCCTTTCCCCTTACTACTTGAGTTTTCTATTTCCTGCTCTAAAATCAGAGATGAAAGCTAGTTTAACTGCATGTGCCTGATGACTGGAAAATGCACAACCCTTGCATGGAAACACTGACAGTATATACAGAATAGTGCTGTTATTATTCCTAAATGGTGATGTCAGTTTGTACAGAAAACAGCCTTTAGCATGCTGTGTGTTGTATTTGTTCATGAATATCATGCAATTAAAGTTTAGTCTTTGAATCACCACACAAATTAGCTGTCTGTTCTATTGATTTGATTGAAATATTGATAATTTAAAGTCCTGAGTTTACATTGATTATTGTTAAATATTGATAATTTAATGTCCTGAGCATGAGCACAGTCACTTGATCTTATAGGATAGCAATATGTGCCTCTAGGCTAAATGTAGGCTCTAAAAGGGAAATATTTAATTTGATTTGTATTACTCTACTAGGGATGTTCCTAGCAACTCATTTCCCTGACGTTTAAATGACGTAAACGACTAGTCAACTAGTCTAAAAGTTAAAAAAACACACATTTGAATCTATAAGGCCGCACATTGTCTGAAAAAATGGGTATATTATAACAGCCATTAAAAATGCATAATCACGTTTTTCAATAAAAAAATAAATGCACTGAAAAGTGTGCCACTTGCATTATGACCATTGCACATTATGAGACAAAACATGACAACTCACTGAATATAATAAAAGTTAGCCAATAACGTATTATTGAAATATTGATAACAATATTCAACGTAACAAAAAAAGGCTGAAAAGTGTGACATTTTGTAACATGCATTATTGCAGTCGGCTCTCATAGTGAATGTGTTCCGCACATCGCACCAGCTGAACTGTTAGAGGGGGCAAAACATTTTGGAAGCTTAGGAAGTTTAAATCTAAATATCTAAATCTAAATCTAAATCACCCAAAGTGCCATGGTTTCTTTACTGTGAAACGGACTGAATTGATTGACATTTCAACAATGTGCCTCCGGCTAGAACAGCTCAATCCTACAGCGGGAGTTCAATCCTTCAGCGGGAGCACAAGCTTTAAATTAATACAAGTGATGAAAAGACCAACTGATCGCAAACAGCAGCGCACCTGACATGACCGCAGTTACTGGGGTGAAGAGCACTGTTGAGAATTGTGAGAACTGGAGAACTGGATTAAATGAAATTATGAAATTAATAATTCGATTTTTGGGGAACTACACATTGTTAAACGTTGGTTAATTAGGCCTTTTAACACTAGAACCGCCAGAGCCGGTTACTCCGTCATTGTTATTGCTATGGTTTCCTTCCTGCCCTGACTTTTCCTAAATACCTATTCTGCATACGCATACATCGTCATAATGGTAGAATAATGTTTAGAAAACCAATTAAACAGGTTTTTGGTGTTGTTTTTCACAAAAACACTTCCCCTTCAACCGCCAGGAGCAGCGCCAATTAGCGTTAGTACTCTCCTCCCCCCTCTCCCTGCAGCTGAATGGATGCATTTGCATGATTGCCGTACAGCGCATTGAGAATATGTAGAAGATGTATTAAAATATGTAGACCCACAATATTCATCCTTTCATATCAGAAATGGAAGTGAAACTAATCACACTTTTTGTCGAACTATACAAGTTGTGTCCCAATGTGTGCACTAAACGCATATACCGGTACTATCAGAAATGTTATTTATGTAAAGCGAAATACAAAAAAACAAAATACTAGTGTTTCTAAATGTTATTATTTTTATAAGTTGGTGTGGATGTGTGTTGACCGTTATAATAATAATAATAATGAATTTTATTTAAAAAAGCGCCTTTCAGGTCACTCAAGGACACTGTACATCAGGATAAGTTAAAAACACACAATGAAAATATACAAAGGACATGATAAAATAGACATAGAAAGGAACAACATAATAAGTTAAAATAAATAGGGCAAGAATGGCAGGAAGCATGGGCTACCATAATAAACAAGAGTAAATGAGTAAACACACACCTTATTAGCAGAAATAAGATCAAAGTGTTCCCATACTGGGGAATGTTTCCGTTTTCTGGCAGGCTCCATGAAAACTGAAACACTCACTGAAACTGACTGAAACTGACTGAAACTCACTCTGAAACTCACACTGAAACTCACTCTGAAACTCACTCTGAAACTCACTCTGAAACTAACACTGAAACTAACACTGAAACTAACTCTGAAACTAACTCTGAAACTAACTCTGAAACTAACACTGAAACTAACACTGAAACTAACTCTGAAACTAACACTGAAACTAACACTGAAACTAACTCTGAAACTAACTCTGAAACTAACACTGAAACTCACTCTGAAACTAACACTGAAACTCACTCTGAAACTCACTCTGAAACTAACACTGAAACTCACTCTGAAACTCACACTGAAACTCACACTGAAACTCACACTGAAACTCACTGACACTGAAACTCACACCGAAACTCCCACCGAGACACCAAATGCGCCAATGAGGCCGGGGACGCATTGACGCTTTTATGCGTTAGTGAATCACGCCCACATTTCGATACATCCGCCGAGCAGACGAGGCTTCATTTGTCATCAATGACGTCACCGCCCCCAAATGGTACAAGCCTCGATACGCGCTCCACTAAACACTTCCGGGATTACTCGACACACGCTCCGAAGCTTCGGCACCCCTCGTCCCATCACTAACATCTACTACAGCGTGGCCTACTTTTTCTCTGGCAGAGTCTTGAGTCTTGGGAAGGTTTGATCTCTTCAAGGTGACACCAAATGTGTTTGTCTTGCCTGAACATGCACACTTTAAATGCAAGTCCCATCTTGAGAAATGCCACTTTCATTATCTTTGGATTTATTACTGCATGTTTTAAAATCTGATCCTATCGATTATCAAGGTCAACTTATCCGTGAAGTGTTAAAAATTAGAATCTAATATTGAGAGACTGTGCTCTTTCATCCAAGTTCTCTGATTTGCGTTTTGCCATATAGTATGACCACCGTGGTGGATAAGCCTCAGGGACCAAAGCACCATGATCAGCATGAATAACCCTTACCCGAACTGTGCGGGTACCCTAACCCTAACTGCGGTCATAATCAGTCTGTAAATCAGAACTTTTCCTACAACATGTACAGTGACCATGGTGACTATGACAATGATACCTGATTGTGATTTGTTAAACTGATTTATTTGCAGGCTAGAGCCATCAAAAATCGACCTTGGTGCGATTAAAAATAATGTTGATTTTCACTCAGTCAGTCAGTTGTCCTAGACTTTACAGTGAACTCATAAGATTGCTAGTTGTACTTCTGCCAGTTACACTGCCAATGCTACATAGCATTAGTGGCAGTGTTACGGCTGTAGTGTATTGTCTCTCTTTTCCCCAGATGGTCGCCCTTCCCCCTCCCTAGTGCAGCCTCTGCAGCAGCATTGTGTAAGTGGGCACACCTGTGCTCATCAGGCTGGGGTATAAAGGCTGGGAGGATCCAGGTGGAGGGGGGCCGGTGGGCAGCTGTACGTGCTGCGTGTGGTTGGCTTAACGATTGATGTTAACGAGTGACTTTTCCCCTGTTTTGGAAAGTAGTTATTGGTTAACGTTTTGTAGGTGTTCTTGTAACACTAAGGCTAGCTTTACACGACAACGATCTGAACACAATCCGCAAAAGTGGCGTTGCGTTCCCACTTTTTATTTTGC
>JAOPJI010000142.1:17912546-17923526 GCA_027122695.1 Merluccius productus
TATTCGTAAGGAGGTATTTGTAAGGAAGGTTCCAGATATTTCCCCAATTCAAGTTGTCAACAAAATTAGACCAATAGTGAACAACATTAGGGGTACTGGTGACATCTCTGGAATAAAGAGCGAATGTTACGATTATTATTCCTCGTTGTGGTAGCGAAACATATATTACTAACTGAGGTCAACTTAGGGTCCAAAGCTGGTCTGGTTTTCCAGTCCCTCTTAAGAGAGTTACAATACCAGATGGGATGGCATCCATAACAATTGCAAACTCTTTAGGGGGGATTGGAATGCCAAAAGTGTGAAGGAATTCAGAATAATTCAGCAAAGTTCCATTATCATTTAGTAATTGGGATACTAGAATTATGTTACAATTGAACCAAGTTTTATAAAATAAAGATTTATTCTTGAACTTAATAAGCCGATTATTCCAGATGAAGCACCTATGTGGGGAGAAATTATGTTTGTAGATTAACGACCATGATAAGAGCATTTGTTTGTGGAATTTTGATAAAATTAAGGGAATGTTTTCTATATTTTCTATAATCACACAAAAGTACAAATTCTAGACCTCCAACCTTAGAGAAAGAGAGTTAGGTATAAAATTCCATGTAGATGTGGGATTTTTTAGAAAATGCTTTATCCAATTTATTTTAAAAGTATTATTAAGGGTTGTAAAATCAAGAAAGTTTAGACCACCGCGTTCAAAGGTGTTCATAATAACAGATTTTTTCACATAATGCGTCTTGTTTTTCCAAATAAAATTGAAAAGTAGTTTATCAATGGAATTACAGAGCTTTTTGTTGACAAACAAGGGGATAGCTGCATATGTAAGACGAGATAAACCTTCTGCCTTTGTCAACAATATTCGTCCTTTCAAGGATAAATCTCTCTGCAGCCATTGATTAAGCTTTTTCTTTGTCTTGTCACTAATCAAATTAAAGTTTACAGAGCATCTCTCCTCCTCATTTTTCATTATAGAAATCTCTAGATGAGTAATCTTATCTTTGATTGGTATGTTACAAACCTGGGAGGTGTCACTTTCTTTAAGGGAAAAAAAGTTCACACTTCTTCAGATTTAAGCAGAGTCCAGAAGCTGCGGAAAATAATTCTATTGTTTTGATAGCAATTGGTACTTGGCTGGCATTTATTAAAAATAATGTAGTATCATCTGCTAGTTGGGTGAGGATCACTTCTCTTTCTGCAATTGAAATTCCTTTTAAAGCACTATTTTTAATATGGGTGGAAAGAAGTTGTGTACATAAAATGAATAGGTAGGGAGATGCAGGGCAGCCCTGCTGGATGCCTCTTTGCAGCTCAAGCTGCTCAAGCAAAGCTATCATCAGGACATAAAAATGAATTGTTTGAGATATGTCTTTTTCTCATGAATCCTGATTGGACTTCATCAATAATAGGGTCCAAAACATTTCTTAATCGTTTTGCAATTATTGAGGTAAAAATTTTGTAGTCAGAGTTTAGTAATGAAATAGGTCGCCAATTATCAATAAACAGAGGATCCTTTTTGGGTTTGGGGATTAACGTAATTAAGCCTTGGGTCAGTGAAAGAGGTAAAGAACCTTTTTCAACACTTTCTAATATTACTTCAAGTAGAAATGGAGCTAAATCTTGTGTAAAAGCCTGAAAAAACTCTGCAGAGAGGCCATCAACTCCAGGAGATTTGTTAGTTTTACAATGTTCAATTGCAAATGATTTCCTGCAAGGTTATAGGGTAATCGCAAGATTTCCTATCATCTTGAGAGATTGGTGTGACGATAAGAGGGTTCAAGAATGTAGTGGCTGATTGATGGCAATATTTCGATTTGTATACATTTCTATAGAAGTCCGAACAGAAAACAGCTATGCTCTTCGGATCATCAGTTACAGTATCGTTAATATTAAATTGCTGGATTAAATTGAACTTCCCATGATATCTTTCTAAGCCGAAAAAATAGGCAGAGTTCTGTTCCCCTTCTTCAATCCACCTTTTTCTTGATCTTATAAAGGCACCTTTTGATTTGTTGGAGTAAATCTCATTTAGTTTAAGTTGTTCTGAAATTAAAGTTAGTCTTTCCTCTTCTGATATATCTGCAGGGTCCTTCTGGTACAAATACATTATTTTAGAGACTACCCTTTCTTCCTCCAATTTACAATTTTTGGATAAGATACTACCATAATTCCTCAAATATTGGCCAGTTTTAAATTTCAGAAGTTCCCAATTGCTACCAAAAACATTCTCAGACTTTGCTTTGTTCCAAAATTCCAATATTAGTTTTTTTATGTCTGATTTTACCACCTTGTGTTGTAAAAGTGAACTATTTAGTTTCCAGTAAGCATATCTACATTTTGTAGGGGGGGCAGAGTGCAAGGGGATACAAATAGAGACTGCATTATGATCTGTTAATGGGGTTGTGATGATATTAACTGATATTTTATCAATATTCAAATGATCAGAAACTAACCAATAGTCCGATCGTGAACGTCTGGTGGCACTTCTATTACTCCAAGTAAACGCATTTATGTTAGGATTGTTAAACCTCCATACATCAATCAAGTTAAATTTTTGCATAAATAATTTTAAGTTTTCATTTACTGCAGTGGAAACACGTGGAGGCCAACAGTCAATGTTGTGATCTAATATCATGTTGAAATCCCCCCCTATTACTATACCTGAATTTGGAAAGCTATTAAGGGCATTTTGTATGTGCTTCTCTAATGTTTCAAGCACTATGTCGTTCTCATGGTTAGAATTATAGCCATATATGTTAATAATTATCAAAGTAAAGTTTTCAATGGTTAACACTTGAAAGATAAAATGACCTGATGTATCACTGACAGATAATAGAATAGTCCCTGGAAAACTTTATTTTAGAGTTGCAACACCAGCAGAATGTTCAGACCCATGAGCCTGCCACAGATAATTTCCCCACTGGGATCTCCATAATCTACCATCATCCGGAACTGAGTGTGACTCTTGAATGAAACAGAAATCAGATTTGTACTGCTTGACAAACAATAATAATGCTTTGCGCTTAACAATATCCCTTATCCCCCTGGCATTGAGAGTAATGATAGATAAAGACGTATTAACAACAACAGATAGAACAATGTAAGAAGTAAAGTTTGGATGAAACTAGACTTTAACCTTACTGTAAGGAGCTGCACCATTTTAACTTTTAACTTAAATAAAAAGTGCATAGTGAAACCTAGTAAAACAATACAAATTAAGGAGGTACCTAGGTTCTCAGTCGACAAATTAACATATACCAGTTATTAGCAATTAGTAGACATAAAATGCTTGCCTCTAGAACATTGCAAAAAACTTGACTGGATGTAATAAATGTTGTCTTGTAAACATATTCAGTTGAGTGCTTAATAAAAAAATATAAAGTTTCTCAGAACGGAAACAGTGAATGAAAAGCACTTTGGTTATTATAGCTTAACTCGGTTTAAGGCACATGTTGACAGGTGTGGCGTTTACCATTTTCAGGTAGCTGGAAACAGTTCAGCCCCGTTAGCAAAGGCACAACCTCCAACAAAGTAAGCAGTCTTCCCTTCTTCTCGCGCTTTAGCCACCAGTGGCCAAAGCTGCATCCTTCGCTCTCTGATTGCTGGGGACAGGTCTTCGGCAAAACGTAGCTTGTTGTTTTGAAGGAAGGTTGACTTCTTAGCAGCTTTCCAGACAGCGTTGCGATATATACGGGCACCAAACTGTAGAATTATCCCTCGAGGCTTGGTGGCATCTTTCTTTGGTTGGCCGAGGCGGTGCACTGAGTCAATAACGTCGGGGAGTCTGGCCTTGTGCTCCGGCAGGATGGACTGACAGATGCTTATCACCTCTTGGCGGACGTTCAGGGGCCTCATTACAGAAACTTCCTAACTCTGAAATCCTATCCTAACTTAAGTTAGGATGAGCAGTTAGGATTCTTTCTGTAATAAGGCCCCTGGTCTTTATTTTCAGCCATACCGTAGAGACGCAGGTTCCACCGTTGCGAGTAGTTTTCCAGCTCAGTTATTCATTGTTCCAGTAGGCTCGCCTTTTTCTCCGCCACGTTGACTCGGTTATCAATATATGTCACTTTACCTTTCACTTCACAGATTTCAGCGCAGGCAAATTCAACCGTCTTCTTTAGCCCATCGATCTGTAGTGTATTGTTGGAAATTATTCTCTCCACACTCTTTTCCAGAGAGTCGATTCTCGTATTGAAGATGACTGAGATTTTCTGCACAATACCATCACTGTCTAGGTCCAAGGAGCGCTGCTGCTTCATTTTCTTTGGCGCAGGAGGTTTGGAGGGAGTTGTGGAAGGAGTAATGGGGAGAGGGGGGAAATCTGGATCCCCAAGGGAGATCACAGGTGCATCTGCCATGCAGTAGTCGTGTAGGTTGTTCATAAGCGGATTCTCCGGTACCTGCATGCTGCCATAGTTGTGATATGCTAGCTAGCGCTGCTGTTAGCCGAAGTTTTTTCCACCCCACGTGTCGTTAAGAGGCGAGAATTCTGCACGATACAAGCTTAACAATAAGTTGACACGATGCACTCAACTCTGCATTAAGATACCTCCAACACTAAACTTTAAGTAACTAGGTTTCACTAATAAACAAGTCTGAACAGCTCCGAAGCGTACATGCACTCACACCGCCATCTTGCGCAGCCCCTCACCCGCTGTCGGCCGCCAGCGCAAGTATAAATAGTGACGGCGCTCCCGTGACTACACATTGTCGCGCGACATCTTGGGAACGGCGAGTATACTTAACTGCAGCCTTCACGCTGGCTTTGAGTGAAAACGCGTTTAGCCTTACCTGTACCACGTAGTGCTTTCTGTCCCTCTCGGCAGTTCATCGTTTTTTATAGACCGGAAGGACATGGAAGCCTCCATAGAGCTTACCTGTCCTAATGTAAATTCAGATAAGTGATTCTTCGCTCAGGCGGATAAGTGAGATTGTTGACAGAGATAATTTTACACCAATGGGGACTTATTTATGAGTGAAGACGTTGATTTGAGGTAATACATTACTTAACACTACAGTGTACCTTTAACACTAGCTGTTCCATTAATACTGCCATTGCCAAAGCATGTCCTTCAAACAGCATTGAATGTTTATGCCAAGCCAAAGTCAACTATAATCCGTTGTCATCACGACAAAACCTTGGAAAATCTGCTTGGACCAAACTATGACTTTCCACCTACTTTGCATTGTTGTGTCCCCGGGCAATCTTGCAGAGCTCGGCCTGGTTGTCGCAAACAAGGTGGCGCACGTTGTTCTTTGCGGCGTACTTGATGTGGGCCAGCTGCTTGCAAACCCCAGACAGGATGATGTTTTCTGGGGGTACACCGTGCTCCAGCACCAGGCTCAGCTCGGCCTAACAGAGAGAAGATATTGTGATTATAACCAAATCTAAAAGCCTTACAGCAACGTGCAAAACAAAGCACAAAGCGTTACATAAGGTGAAAGCCCAGGACGCATTTAATCACCGGTAATCAACACAAGTGATGGGTCACACAGCGGTAACCAAAAAGGTATGAAAGTGCTTTCATAACTGGGTGAGGCCGGTGGGTGGGTGTGTGCTGTTTTGACATGTGTACACGAACAAACCAACACCACTGGATAGGACAGTCTGATAGCCAAAGTGAAACCACCAGCTCAGTTGGCAAGAGCCCCACCTTGTTGGCACAGACGAAGCCAAGGCCCAGGGAGGCCAGCACCTCGATGACGGCCGGGCTGCTGTTGCACTTGACTGGGTAGTAGGGCTGAAGCTGTGGTGCCAGAGTCTGCCAGCGCACATGCTGCCGCATCAGGGCACCCAGGTCGCCCACCACGAACGCGCTCCTCTCCACCTGGGAACAGGGGGGGGGGGGGAAGAGTAAAGTTAGATCACAGAGACTAAAGACCTGTAGCTGGAGCACAACCAGCATAATCTGATGGACCGGTAGTCACGTAGTACTGTTGGCTTAGGATTATGGTCCTTACACATAAATCCCATTAGATTCACTGGGGTATGATAGTTGTTTAACAGGATTGGTGCGTGTCTCTCCAGTTACATCGCCTGAAAACCTGAGCCAAGATTTCCCTCACAAGCCATCAGGACTGTGAGCACTGATCACCAGGGCCTGCACCAAGTTCCACACACAGTCCCTCTTAGGTGCACACACATATAGCGATTTTTTTCCAGATCCATTATTTATTAGATATCTTCCGATACCATTTTTTTCCCTCCCGATACCGATTCCGATACTTGTGCTGTGGGTATCGGCCGATACCGAGTACCGATCCGATACCAGTATGTTATAAAAAAAATATCATACATGCATGACTGTGATATGATTATCATAGTGCTAAGGCCTGGCTCAGGTTAAACTCTTTGTAAAACATGAATAAATACAGCAAATTCAAGCCATTTACTTTAAAATAGAACAGTATAAAAAACAGTAGGGCAAATGCAATTTGACTAAATAAATCTAGGAATAATTATATATTTTTAAAAAGTGCAGCCACAATATTTTTAAATAAAAAAGGCATTTAAATAGAACAGTATAAAAAACAGTTGTGCAACAGCAACTTAAATCGGTCGCCGGTCCGGCCTGTATCGCAATTGCGCACCCCCCCCCTGCGTTGGTTGCCGGTCCGGGCTGTATTGCGTGGTATCGGATCGGTGCCTGGACTCCAGTAGTCGCCGATACCGATGCCAGCATTTTCGGCTATATCGGAGCAACTTCCGATAGTATCGGAATCGGAACAACTCTAATATTTATAGCTACACCTATTGCAATTAGTGTTGCTTCTTTTTATTGTAAATACTGTTACTGTTTTGCACAATCCCGTAAGCATTGCCACTTTCATTTCACTGTACATCCTGTATGTTTATGTGATGAATAACAAGTGACCCAATAGCTTAAGCAATTTAAAATAACACTTCAAATAAACATGTCCCAGCTAAGACCAAACTGCCTGGTTTTCAGGTGTTGTGACTGGAATGCCAAACTGACCAGAGCGTGCTCGGAGATGTAGCCATCAATGACATCGTCGATGGTCACTCCTTCCTCCAGGAGCTCAAGGATGTAGCTGGGTTCCTCGGAGAGTCCTTTCATCTTAACCGTTTTCCGCTTAGCTGACAATCATAAAGAAGAGGGAGGCGAATAGAGAAGGTCACGACTGAGCCAGTGGGGTCCTGCCGGTATGCAACAAACTGCAGAAAGACAACAAGGAGACGAGAACAAGGGTCACTTAACAATCAGTTACTTTCCATTGAAAACATTCTTCAAATCAACCTAGCATGCAATTTGAATACACGACATTGACTGCACAATTAACTTATTGTTTAGGTCTTAATAGGTCTTGACAAATCCACAGCCAAGCTACAACTCTTCTACAAACATACAATTAACAGTCAGACGGAGATGAGCCCTCCGGGTGCTGCGTACACCGCTGACCTGTCTGAACCGTCTGCCTGCGTCTGTAGAAGGGTGTCGGTGTGTAATCTGGGGTGTGGACTTACATGGACAAGTCAGGGGATGGACTTGTCCCACTATCAGCTAGGATCCCAAGGCGGCTCAGCGTTGAAGTCAAAGTGCTCCCGGTAGAGAGCCGCCCCTAGACCTTCTGGGTAGCGGTTATACACCTGTGCAGAGACAGGGGAGCCCTGCAAACACAAACACAACACACCGTTAGCATTGCAGCAATCATTACACACTTTGACAACAAGTCTTTGAGTTCCAACGCACACTAGACACCCTCCAGTGAATGGTTTCACCCAGGTCTCTATCACATCCCTGTGGCCGGGTGTGTGTGTGTGTGGCCGGGGCTGACCTGATGCCACATGTACTGTCACTTTGCTCCAGATGTGTGTGTGTGTATGTGTATGTGTATCTCTGTGTGTGTGTGTGTGTGTAAGCATGATCGATGCGTTATGTAACGTCCATGTGATGTGATGTCAATGGCATTTTTTTTTTTTTGGTCGATCAAAGACATCAGTGTGAACTACTGCTAATACCAGACCATAATAACCACCACCAGCTAATATTGACGTTGGGGTTGGTTGGTTGTTAGGGGGGGGGGGGGCGAAAAAACATCGGAATGTCACGAATCGCCAGTTTTTTAACCGACGTGATCATACGATACGTCGTGTCGGGTTGCGAAATAATACAAAATAATCAAAAAAGAAACGACCGCAAAAAAACACCACCATTATCTGAGGACAGCAGCGGCCAGGACTAATCTCGCTAGCGTTAGCCAACCACACCAGACGTGGCCGCACGGCCATTATCCACGTACGGTTCAATAACCGGCGCCGCGGCGGACACACACACACACACATAGTAACGTTATATCGGAATATCGGAGCGGAATGGAAACGGTATTTATCCAAAACAACGACAACAACGACGACGACGTACGTGACCAAATAGGGCTGAGCAACCGTCCGGTCGGCCTGTCATGTGTGGCAAGGCAAGGCAGCAGCAAGGAGGAGGATAAACCCCGCCATGTTTCTCCACGGTGAGAGCGGGGAGCCCTCAGCGGCGCGGTTCGTACTTACGTGAGATAACGGCCAGGGTGATTTGGAAAATCGTCTTCTCTTTTTCGGCGGAATTTTTAAACGGTGGTGGGGGCCACAATAGAAGAAAGAAAGAGGCCGAATTTTGCCATATGGTTCAGACGAGAGAGAGGAGGCGGCGGTGGGGGGAACGAGCTGTGTCTCTTGCTAGGTGGGTGGAGAACTACGGGAAGCTAGGGGAAGGGAAGCGGACATGTCATCAACGGGCCCCGGGGGGGGGGCGAGGCTTCCGCGCCGACTTCAGCCAATGGGCGGCGTCGGAGGGCGGGGCGTCCGCGCCTCGTTCGGCCAATGGCGTTCGCGCTCGACGAAAACGCCAAATATGTATTTCCGAATTACACACGGACAACGGTAAGATTTATCTAAGGTGACGTAACTATTAACTTCGCATTATTGACTGTTAATAAAATCTCCCACAAAGAGGACTGTTGTTAGATTTAAATCTTGCAGTTGGAAGTAGGCTAATACAGGTACATAACTAACTAACTAACTAACTAACTAACTAACTAACTAACTAACTACCATACTACTAACTATACTATAAAGTGTTAGGTAGCGTTGGTTGCAGTGAAAAGGGAATGTTGCCCAATTATATATGAAGTTGAGTTAAATATAAATAAGAAAAAGGCTTACAAAGGTTACATTTTTTAAATTAATACCTTTAAGTTCAAATAACATAACATACAATACAAATCTTTACATTAATTTGACAAACTAAATAATAATACTATGGGTTGAAAAACAAACTACACATGAATCATCAGGATTTGAAAGTATAACTTGGGATACATTATACTTCCAACATGTAATAACATTCACAAGTTCAAGAAGGCTGCACTGAACTTTGTAGATATGGCTGCAAATGACAAAACAGTCTCTATCTCAAGGATACCTTGCATTCCTGTCTGTAGACACAACATCCATTGAGAGCTAAACAGAAGGGCAGGCTATAAAAGGATATATAGGTAAATGTTGGATATATAATGTACAGATATCATGAAGCATGGGCAAGATACTTTAATACATTCAGCAGAACTATGCTGTAGGCCTATTCATTCACATCAAAACAGAATAATAATAACATGCATGCTGATTCCCATTTTGATTATTCACAAACTTTGAAACATCCCTATGCTTAGCAGTGGTTAACCAAGAGACATTCATGGGTTTGAAAAAGGGGCTGATAAATCCTCATTGTGGATGCAGCACATTAACTCATGATATTTCTGCATATTCCTGCGTTTCCCAGATACTTGGTGGCCTGGACTGTGTCGGTATTTTACCCTCTTCTTGACCATATTTGTGGCTAAGCAGTCGTTAATAAACCAGCACAATATTTTCCATGGGACATAATGACCAGTTCAATTGAATGCACAACGTTATATAATATGAATTACATAATGCAGAAGGTAGTTGTGCTTCTCGCCATTATGGACGCTGGCCACGAGAGGGCGACATTGAGGGACTGCCCAATCGACCACCACAACAAAATTCTAGTGCGCATGACCTTCTGCGCATACGCACAACTCATCTGATCAGCTGACTGTGTGTGTGTGTGTGTGTGTGTGATGCTTTTTTCTTTGGTGGTACAGTCACTGCTTGAAGGACCTCTGAATTGCAGTGGCTTTTATTGAGAAATGCATTGGATCATCTGAAAACTGCATCGTGAACATAGTTGTACGGACCAGCACGGGATACATCAGGTTAATCTGGTGAGTGTAAAACATTGTAATCTCAATGTCGTGACACACTAGCTGTCCTTTGCTAGAAGGCTAATGCCACTCAGCTAGGTCCCAGTAATATATTGACATTCATATTTTTTGTGTTCAATGAAAAATGGTGTGATAACGTATAACGTATGCGCAAAGACAGTGCATATGATATGCACGTAATAGGAACAAAAAGCTAAGTGACAGTTAATGTGATGTGTACATCTGCTACAGTCACATGATCACATGACATCCGTGGGTCCGCTCTGTGCCAGTATCTGCCTCTAGTTAATAACTGTGATCATGTCAAATAAGTCTCTAGGCCTATAATAAAATATAATATTTAAATGAAGTAAAGATCTGGTGACTGGTCTTGTATGTGGAAGGAAGTTACATTGTGTGTGTGGATTTATGAATAGATAAGTCCACCAAAAGAGGAAGACCTTTCCTGGTAATGTGACACTGATTCAACGTTTGAATTTCCAGGGTCTGGTCTTTAGACCCTGGAGTTGTTGTTTTAAATGTACAGAGAGACCACATAGACGTTGATGATGGTACTTGAGTTGTAGTCTGCAAACAAAAACTAATATGTATGTATAGGCTTAGGCCCCTATATATATATATATATATATATATATATATATATATATATATAAACTGAAAAATTGAAACAAATTTGTCTACATATTTATTCTTAACCAGATAAAAACAACTGGATAAAAT
>JAOPJI010000146.1:0-12486 GCA_027122695.1 Merluccius productus
CACACACACACACACACACACACACACACACACACACACACACACACACACACACACACACACACACACACAACCTAGTTATACTTGTTCTCCACCACAGTCTCCCTTTCTTTCCATTAAAGCCAACTGGAGCGAAGAACTGAGAAAAAAAAGCTATGTTGAAAATTTCATGAGACCAATGTGGCAAAGGAAGAGATGACCAACAACCATAATTCAAATGAATCTCTCCAATGTGGAACCTCTTATCGTATCTGTGCAAGGTGTGTGTGTGTCTGTGTACCTGCACACATGTGTGTGTGTGTGTGTGTGTGTGTGTGATCATACGAGTGCAGGACTGGAGCTGTGCTTGTGATTCATGGCTGGCTGTTAAGAGACGGTATCCCGGGGAGAGCAGGCTTTGATGCTCCACGCTCTGCTCAGAGCTGCTGGGAGCGACAGGACGACACGTCTCTAGCTATTGTGGCCAACGAGGCCACCAGGCACTTACAGCAGCGGCCCAAGGACAGGCACGCCCGTGCACAAAGCTCCTCCAGCTATCTGGCGGTAGTCCACCACCATGTGTCCGTCCGTCCATGCGTTCATGTGTTTAAGTAAGGGAAAATGCCCGTCATTATTGCGAAATAAACCCCTTCAGAGTGATACCCTGTTGGGGTTTATTTCACATTAATGACTGGGTCGCTGTTCATTTTTTTGTTTATTACACAGCTACTTACTAAAGAAATCAATAATTTGGCACAAAATATAACAAAATGTTCTTTCATTTATTTAAAAGGGATTTTATTGCTTCCACTAAAAATATTGTAAGGTTAGAAGGGTGTCATAACATGTGGCCTGTGAAGCCCTTTGAGACTGCAACTGCGATTAAGGGCTCTAGACCTTGACCTGACTTACCCATCAGTCTCCGTCCGTCGTTTCATCCGTCCATCCGTCTATCCATCTAACCATTCACCCACCCATCTGTCTATATATCCATCCACTCAGTGATTTACACATCAACACTTGTCTATCGTTTCATCCATCCATCCGTCCGTCCGTCCATCCGTTACTCCATCCAACCATTCCTCCTTCCATCCACCCCCACCTCCCCTTACTCCTGTCCCCCTCCCTAAAGGTCTCTGAAAGGCCAGGCAAACAGTCACAGCCAGCCATTGATTCCTGGCCCAGGGTCCATGTTCCGGCGCCCTGTGACATTCACTAATCTCTCAAATACGGATTTCATGTCAACCTATAGAGACCGCAGGGCGCGTTGCCGGCCAACGTTCATAGGCCAACATTCATAGGCCGAGTCGCACGTCACCGCGTGTCTCTTGTGTCTCTCCGCGCCATGAGAAGTTAACTGGATATGATGGATACCAATCATGGTATTTTGCGTAATACAGCCCGGGAACAAAACATTCAATTTCTTCTCGCATGTGTACCTTGAATGGATTACATGTGGATAACTCATCCACATAAAGCACACGTACATGCACGCGCACACAAACACACACGCGCACACAGTGGCTTGCTTTGACACTGATGCACAGCAGGAACAACACAGACTGTGTGCACTGCATGCTGGGAGCTCGTCACAGCGGCGGCATTATGGTGTCTAGCACGTCGACCTGAGTATTTTATATCTGCAGCACTGGTGCACCGCTTCAACCCTCTCTTCTTATTCCTACTTCCCACCTTCTTAAGACTTAAGAGCATCTCTCGTGCATAACCTGCGAATTAAACCAGCCGTCATTATTGATGTGTATACACACACACACACACACACACACACACATACATGGAGTGTAGGCTGTGCTTTTGCAGTGCGATACAGGAAAACGCTGTTGCATACTGAAGAGTGTAGAGTGAGCAGCTTCAGGTTGCGAGGTCACGGACAGAGTAGTGAAACGCACGGCCCCTTGTGGATGCAAAACCATCTAAAAGAGTCGAGTACACTCCACACTGTTTTGAGTGGGGCTGCGTGCTTCACCTATACTGGCTGGAAATGTCTGTTGCACACAGACAAGCAGTCTGATATATCGTATGCCTATGGGGCATTTTTCTCTCATCTGTTTCAACAGGCGGGAGCTCTTCAGGACTCACCCTGCATGTTGTGTGCAGCGGGACTCGGTCGGCTCGGTGCGCATCGTTGTTAAAGTTATCTTTCTGTGCGAGAGGTTGTCTCAAGGACTGTGCGTTCCCACAGCTAGGAGGCTGCGCCAAGTCCTTTTGTGAATGGATTAGTTACTATTAAGCTGCTGGGCCTGATAAATTAGGATTTATAAAGATTATTACAAAATACTTGTGGCCCCCGCTAATGCTGGTGATTGAATTTGTGAATTATATTGAATTAGCACCGTGGATTAAGGGGGGAGGTGCGTGAACAGGGGGGAGAAAAAGGTGATTGTGTTTTGTCGAACAACAAAGAATGCAGTCCGTGCCCTTCAGACGACTGTGCTATCTAGTCCAACCGCGCAGCTTCCTCTCAAGCAGGTGAGCATCCGTCTCCCTTAAGACAACAACGATGACTGCTAACTTCAACCCCCCCACCCCAACCTTACAGCTTGAAGACAAATTAATGTGCGTGATTTTAATTGCCTGCTTACGCCCTCCAGTGTAAGAACGTAATTATCGCTGGTCCATCGTATTGGCGAAGCCTATAATTGTTTCAATATTACACATCCAAAGGGGCTGAAGCTGCAGAATAGTCAGATAATGGATTCTTAAACAAGTTTCCTGGTAGGAAAACGAGACCCAGCTTTATTTTGTATTCATTTCCCCAAAGAGGAACATGGCACGGCAGAGCGATGGATATTACAGACCAGGAACACACGCCATTACTCGAACCTGGCATGGCAGAGTGATGGAGATTACTGATCAGGAACACACTCCATTACTCCGCCAGCGCATTACAAATACGCTGTAAACACAATCCGTTGTAGGTTGTTAAACCTAACCGCTATGCGGGTTGCAGGGTGAAAGGAAACCACCAGCTAGTAGCCACGGTTAATATCATCCTATTAGCAAGGTAACATGCTAGCAACGGCGTTCAGGCATTCACGCGGTCAGCGTGAAAGCTTGTTCACTCCAAAACAAAGGGGCTATACCTGTGTTTCTGTCTTCGCTCGGTTCCCTGTTCTTGGATTTCTTTGACGGTGGTGTGTTACCTAGAAGGCAAACAACAAACACACAGTGAGTTAGCATTGCGGTTGCGGTGACACGTCGGTAAACAGGAGATGTGATGAGAAAAGGAGCACCAGGGACATGCGCTCCACGCGCGGAAAAACCCCTTTGATGAAAGCTAGGGATTCTTTTATTTGCGTCGCGCTCGCATGTCCACTCGATGGATGCTACATGACTTCGTTTTATACCCTCTCTCCATGCGACGAGGAGTAGAAGAGCGAGGAGAGGGGTGCGAGGACGGAGAGGACGGGGTAGGGGAGGGAGGTGCGGGGAGGAGATGAACCTGCAGAGCACATTCTGGGACAAAAGCAGTGTTCCCTGTGAGCGCGGTGCTCGGTGGGACCTTTTGAACAGGCTCCAGGCAGCAGTGAATCAAACCCTGGAGTGGCTCTGGAGCAGCACAGTCCCACCGAATGGGGCCGAACTCCCGACTGGACAGAGCAGGGGCCGCGGGTAGATGATACAAGACATGATGGCTAGAAGAAGCCCCGTGGGGTTCACCTTCACATATGTGTGAAGGTAGTGCAGAACATGCCTACATTGCCTTTAACTTACTTTGTGTTTCATGTTTGTAAATGTGGAACTATGTGTTTTACTCATGCTGCTGCCTGTCTTGGCCAGGTCTCCCTTGTAAAATAGGTTATAAAACCTCAATGGGACTGTAACCTGGTTAAATAAAGGTTAAATTAAAAAAATGCGTGCTGCACTACTAACGTTACACCGTGTGTGAGTAACACTGTGCAGTATATGAAATAGGGGGGAGCGGGGAAGCCCCACAATATAGGAAAAGAACAGGAGGAAAAAAAGAAATCAAAGAGATGGAAAATGGCTGTACAGCGGTAGCCGCTTTGTGTTCGCATTGCAATCTCATTGGGAGAGCCGATGCATATAATTGGTAAATGGGCAGAATGTGAAGAAACACACACTCCTTCATAGCACCGCTTCATCTGCACATTGCCGGCGATTATCGGTAATGCTTTTTCTGCTTAGCTGGTAGCACATGCACCATAACGTGTTCACACCAATTAGCTCTGGGTGGAAAATGGCCATATGGTGAAGCGCAAATGAGACGACCGCAGTACAGAATGAGCAGTTTATTAAACAAGCTATACAAACAATTTCATTATACCGCCTCCCCTACAAGGCACTCTTCTATCTACACCACAAAAGACTAAACCCGGCGTCAAAGTTCATTGTTCCCGCTCTTCAAACAATATGGAGAGACCGTCGCAAATACACATTGTCACATTGCTTATTCAGGACATCAGCGCGCGCGCAAAATGTCAATAGTTGATCCCGATAAGCAGTATCTGGGCGTTTCAGGCCGTGTGTCAAGATGGCGAGGCGATAAATGCATGATGCGCCGACAGTGCGATGCCCGTACCCTCGCCCCTACGAGCACACTGCCCAGGGACGCTAATGCGGTTGGTGTCTCTTTGTGCCACACTCTTTAGGTGGGACGGAAGGCATTGTGTTGCCGGTAAGCCGGATAAGGGGACCGGTGTTGGGGAATTAGCTGTGGATGTAAGCTGTTGTAATGTGATGCACCTGACACATAGTCAGTTTGAACATCATTTGTCAGGCCTGACCTTGATTTGAACCACTGCCAACAACAACAGCAGAATTAAAAAGAAGCTTTGATTTGAGCTTTTTAACCTGCCTCAACCCACTCTCTGTCTATATTAGTGGAGATGTTAAGGCAAAAAAACAACAAAACCTGCGAAAATGAAAAATGCCATCACTCACCAGCCTTCAATTTTTCCTCCGTAACCTCCATGTCATTCTCCGCTGGAGAGAGAGGGAGAACAATGTCATGTCAACCTGTGTGATTTTACATCTCATAACAGGGCAATAACCATCTCTTTGAGTCTACGTTTGACTATGCCACCTCCGTAGTCAAATTCACACGTCCACTCATACACAGAAGGTTTTGTGAGTCCACCTGTCAGCCTGCTGTTAATGAAGCACTTTTTGTTTCCTTCAGGTCCAGGCTGCAGACCTGCAAATGAGACCTGGAAATGAGAATGTATACTGGTGTGTACTGCATGTATAGAGGGCGAGAGAGACTCCCATGGTACTTTCACTGTGGAGCACACAGTGGAGTAAAGGATGGTTATTTCTGAGGGTGAATGAACTGAGGCCGTGGGAGGAGAGGCTGTAATCCCCTCGGGAGGCCCCCCCCCCCCACCCCCAGGGTGGATGTGGTTGACAGACGAAAGTCTGTTCCATCAACAGTGAAACTGTTGATGCTGCTGTTTACATCCCTGTGGCCCTCAATCACAGATATGCACACGCACAACTGGTACGCGCACGCGCACACACACACACACACACAATATACAATATTAACACAATTACATACAACTCGAATGTAAAGCGTGGTCTCTTCTGTTCTGTATGTATGTTTGTGTAGTAGTGTGTGTGTGTGTGTGTGTGTGTGTGGGTGTAGGTGTGCTTGTGTGCGCACTTGTTTGTGGGGGGGCTCACATGAAACAAGCCTTTGAAATGCATGCCACGCTCTCCAACGTGTGTGTGTGTGTGTGTGTGTGTGTGTGTGTGTGTGTGTGTGTGTGTGTGTGGCCGTGCACATGTCGTACACGCGGCTAAGGTGCAGAGGCAAGTGGCAAACTTTGAGGAAAGGCTGCTGTCATCGGTTGTGGTGTAACCATCAGGGATCCCTGTGGAGCACCAGGGACGCAGGCTTCTCTATTGTCTCACACTGAATAAAACAGTACAGTGCATTCATCTAACGTGACGCCGGGAAACAAAGGAAGGCCCGATGCATTGTAAACCACAGAGGGAACGCAAGGCGGGGAAGGAAGCGGCTCAGCTGCGGGCGCAGAGCGTAAAATCAGTGTGAAGCCATGAAATAGCGCCCTGAACCGCCATTATCTTCGTCAAACATTGGAGATGGACAGGATCATGTCGGAAACTTTGGAGCCCCACGACAAAAGACACGCCATTGGATTAAAAAAAACAGTGAGATGCTGTTGTGTCAAAAGTACACCCACCCAAAAGTACACGCTGGGTATATGTGGGTTTGCTGTTTCTACCTCTGTTATCAAGCATGTTGACCAAAGCTAGCCTGAAATATTAGAAATAGTCAAGCAATTAAAGATGCAAGACAATACACACACTGTGCTTACGTTCTTCTTCCTGGACTATGTTGATCAAAGCTGGCCTTGTATTGTTGGCTCAAACCAACAGTGGACAGTGGAGTGGCTTCCCTGATAGAACGGAGATGTTTTGAAACAACACTGACCTTTCCATAGTCACTCTGGATATTTATGGACCGCAGAGGCAAAGTATCATGGGAAGGACGCAAGGGGAGTGAGAGCTTTGTAATCTTTCTCTCTCACTCTCTCTCTCCCCATAAGAAAGTGACTACTGCACACGGTATATTTAAGTAACAAAGTGCTTCCGAACCATAAAATACATCTAACTATAATGGAAGGAGTCTCTGTATGTCTTGCTGCTCATCCGATCGACTTCACACTTGCCGGGTGTAGCGCTGAGGACCCAAGGAAGTGCAGTGTCGAGTGTGACGTTGTTTGGATGAGGCAGGCAGCAATACGAGAGGTCAAGCAATCGGCCGTTACGAACAGGCACGATTTGAACGGGCGCTGCACTAGTAACATCTGATGAGTGGATATTAATCTTCAGCTCTAATGTTCTTCTCTTGATTGAGAACAGGGTTAGGTTAAGGAGAACCCAGTTTCTGTCCTCTTCTGACTATTTTCAGTGTTGTTGCTATTTTGTATTGATTATCCAAGATGACTTGGACTGCCAAATTGAGTGCAAATTGATCTCATTGGCCTAGCGTGAGTGTGGAATGGACAACCACAGCGGTCATGTAGAGATGAGAGGTGGCCCTCTCAGCATGAGAATCCAACAAATACATGTATATATAAAGAACACAAATGAAAGTTCAGATACTAATGGATAAACGTGACGTATTTTTCCACAAGTCCTAATGAAGGTATCAGCGAATTACAGTTTCTAAATGTTATCCTTTTGAGGGAAGGAAGTCCCATTTTTTGACCATGGCTCAAACTGTATGCCAGTGATGTAAAGAAAAGTGAAACTGATAAAAAAAGTCCACTTTAAATTATAATCTGAAAACTGCACTGCTGTGGGAGGCAGCTGCTCCAACACCACAAAGAGGCTTGAATAAAAAGCAGTGAGTTTCTTTTATATTTATGCCTACCACCTCTTCTTTCAGTCCCAGCCTTTCAATGCCAAACTGAAACTCATTTTTGGGGCCATCCTTGAATGGCCATGGTTGCTCCATCATGTGTTGTATTGCAGCCTGACTCACAACAGCCAGGTCTAGGTAAAAGAACAACAGCATTGTCCTTTAATTGCAAAATAATTAGGTGCTTTTAGGGTTGTTTTTTTGTTGCATGCATTGTGGAGATGAACTACATACGTGGTCCTGTAAATACATGTCAATCTGGAAAGTGAGTGAAACAATTGAGGAGGGAGAGGAGGGATAATAAAGAAAAAAAAGCTATGGCTGCAGCCTATCTGGTGGGTAGTGTTAATACTGTCAGCACTGTGACTGATTGAGGAGAAAGAGCGAGCGAGCCCAGCCTGTGGGCAGCCACCCAG
Source organism: Merluccius productus (assembly GCA_027122695.1). Taxonomy (NCBI): domain Eukaryota; kingdom Metazoa; phylum Chordata; class Actinopteri; order Gadiformes; family Merlucciidae; genus Merluccius; species Merluccius productus. The sequence continues at coordinate 7,771 of JAOPJI010000146.1, forward strand.
ATCATATTAGCGGAGGAGTGTACCGAGAATCAATTTCCAACATGCTTCTGCTCTCCACGACCACAGCTGCCCCACTGCTTGAGCGCTCAAGAATAATAGCTGCAATGTGCCAAGGCACGCCCGCCGCCAGTCGCGACTGACCCAATCTGAATAGCCTATAGGATACCATGTCAGATGGTTAATCAAACCCTCCAGGTCACTGTGTTCCAATCAAGTTAATTGTTTTATGAATTGCATTTACATTAGAAAATGTTGACAGTGTATTTTTTTAAAGCGTATACATACACAAAAGTTCCTCTATTTCACGATACATACTTTAGACATCCATGAGCATGTGGATTCCTTTATACAATTCAAACAGAAATGCTAATGTATAGATTTTGGAGATGGGGACATTTGAGATCAGGAAGGCTAACTGGGCCAGTTGGGTTGGGTCAGAAATAGATTTGGTTTACGGTACGTTTGGCCAAAGCAAGACTTTGGTTCTACTTTCACTACCATCGAGTGGATCCTTTTTTGTGGGTGCCGCATAACTGTAGCTGTTATCGATAATGCTCATGACTTTAAGAGGAAAAGTGATATACAATCTATCAAAGTGATGAATGTTTGCCAACAGCAAGTAAAAACTATTGTCACAGTTCTTGGGCATACATTAGGGAAAGCAATAATCACTGGTCTATAGGCTAAGTTTGATGTGCAATTAGTCTCCTTTTTTGAAAATGCTGTGTGTGGCGCCAAGCCAAACAATGCGTCAGGCAATGCAATTGCGAGTGCCGGAAAGGCTTCAATCAATAGATGAAAAAGTCTCCATGGAAATTTTACTGGAATTGATTCACATCTATGATTATTTCAAATCAACGATTTTAACATCCAAACATGCGGTCATTATCTGTCATCCAATTAGTTACAACATTAACATCTCATCATCTCAACCACTCCTGCTTCTCTGTGTATTTGAAGGCAGTGTTGCTCTCCACTCTGTGGATCAGGCAACAAACCACAACGTGGAGTGTGAGTCCTACATGGGGCGAGTGGTTCCCCTCCTCTGCCTTTTAGTATACTGCCCGCAGTATGCTGAGATCCATTTCAACCTAACAGAAACCCTGATTAGGGATTAGCCGGGCGAAATTGGGGCAAAACTTTAGCTGGGTTTCCATCCAAATGTATCGCAAATCTTAATTAAATGTTCAGAAAATCAGCAAAAGAAAACGCGAATTTATGCACGTTTCCATCCACTACTTTTATTCGAATATTAGGAGTCCATCAAGATAAGCAGTAGGTGGTGCTAATTTTCCAGTCAGGTGCCGTCATACCACTGCAGAAGAAGAAGGTGCACCGAGATGACGTAATTAAAAGAGCACCAATCAAACCTCAAAACGAACGAAACGAAAACACGTGATTTCTGTACTTCATCATTTATTCGCATTAATTCGCTGAATCGGTTTCCATTGCGCTTTGTTGAATTAACCTTTTATCAATACACCAACTTTTCCACATCCCTCAAGCGTAAAAACTTTGAATCAAATTTTTGATAAAAATAATTTTCTTTGTTTCCACTTGTAAATTCAATTCAATTCGCAAATTGAAAATTGAATAAAAAGAGGTGGATGGAAACGCACCCATTGATAGAGAACAAACTCTAACTCCTGTTACAGTCAGAGTGACAGACAAATTGTGGAATAGTAGAAAAGTGGTCATACCAAATAAAAGAGCACAGCATGTAGACGTGTGTGACAGGGCCTGCGTTTATTCATAACTTTGTGGGGACCAATAACCAACTTTTCTCAAAAGCCGGTTAGCAAATTAATATGATTACTGTTGCAACCTAACCTGTAAAAACATCACACTTCCTCCACTAATAAGTCAGTGCCGGTGATCAAAATGAATACAGCTTTTACAGCAGTTTTGCATCCGACTAAATAATGACAAAAGATAGCCTCAACCCCGGAGGTGAAAGGGCACCTCCCAGGCGAGACAGTGATGAGGATGAGCACCGGGGCGCGGCGGTGTGCGGCGGCAGCAGCAGCCCAGTGAAAAGGTTTCCCACTTAATCACACCTAAGACTGCTGACCTCGGCAGGGCTCATTAGCAGCTCCTTGCCTGTTGGTAAACAATAGTTCCTAGCACAAGCCCCCCCCCCCCTGTAATAATAACACAGCCTTGACAGACTTTGTTGAGCAACTTCTGTCGACCCCCCCACCCCGGTAGCCAGTCATGGAGACACACTGTGTAGTTATTCACTGATTTTCGTAGGTGCTGGTGGGCGCAGGAGGGCAGCCAATATAATCGACCCCACCCACCCCTGGATCCTAATCTTTTAGGGAAGCATCTGGGCACGGTGGTGGTGGTGGTGTGTGGTGGTGGTAGTGGTGGTGGTGGTGGTGTGTGGTGTGTGGTGTGTGGTAGTGGTGGTGGTAGTGGTGTGGTAGTGGTGGTGGTGTGTGGTGGTGGTAGTGGTGGTGGTAGTGGTGGTGGTGTGTGGTGGTGGTGATAGTGGTGGTGGTGCTGATGTGTGGTGGTGTGTGGTGGTGGTGGTGATAGTGGTGATGGTGCTGATGTGTGGTGGTGTGTGGTGGTGGTGGTGATAGTGGTGGTGGTGGTGTGTGGTGGTGGTGATAGTGGTGGTGGTGGTGGTGTGTGGTGGTGGTGATGGTGTGTGGTGGTGATAGTGGTGGTGGAGTTGGTGTGTGGTGGTGGTGGTGGTGGTTGTGAAGGAGTGAGGCTAATGATGGGAGTTGGAAAAACAAATCATTCTCTCTGTTTGAGAGTAGTAGGGGACGAAGGCCTGAGAGGGGGGGGGGGGGGAGACAAAGAAATAAACAGGAGGTAAATTGAAGATAATGTCAGTCGGGAAACGGGTAGCCGGCCTGCTCTCTCTCAGCTGCCTGGATCTCTCCCCTCGCTGCTGTCAAAAGTTGAAAATGGAGATGAGGGTGGGATGATGGGACAGTGTGTGAAGAAATAGAGCTAGGAGTGGAAAATATAATATCATATAATAATGTGTTTGTTTGTTTCAATGGCATCCAGGAGCAGTCACCAAACAGGGGACTATGGTTTATTTGCTCCCCATGATTACTGGGATTGGAGGGGTCACTTTTTTAGTAGGATTATAGCCAAGCATATACAATGTGAAAATAACCAAATAATATCAGTTCTGAGGAGAAGAAGACTACTTATTAAAGACCAAATGGTCGGTTTCACTTCTACATCTGTTATCATTTTAACATTTGAAGCCTTTGGTGCGTCCCACTGGTATTGGTGGAATTTACTAGACTAGCCTTCATGTAAAGGTTTTGAATTATATCCTATTATAAATGGGTAAGCCGTCGCCCACTAGAGGGGACATCTAAAATCCTAGTCTGCACAACATTATAACTAAATTAACTGAAGAAGGTAAATAAAAAAGATGAGAACCTATAATCTACCACTGGAGATCACTGTGATGAAAAAGGACAACATCAAAAAGCAATAAACGCCAATTTCCTTGTGAATGCAGGCTTGGACAACTCACTCAGAGTCACACACGGTCTTGAGCATCAATTGGTAAGATGAAATAAAAGGAAATAACAAATAATACAGATGTTTGCTCAAAACCATGGGTGAATTATGCAAAATATAGACATAGAACATAAAGACGTATCCTTACCCTGGAGCTAATCAAAGAAACGCAAACACTGAAACGCTGGGAGCTCTATGGCAGCCATCATCGTATCGGTCTGCCCACCTGTTTCTCTGTGTAGCTATCAGACGTATTTGACTTGCCAGGAGTGTGGTCACACACAGCAGAACACTTAAGATAAATGTTTAACACCTTATAAAACACATCCAGTGAAAAAAAAGAATGGCCTAAAGGAACACAACAGGACTGATCGTATTCACCATTATATTACATTAGACAAGATTGCATTTGATTATATTAGGTCAAATTCTATTACATTCAAAAAAGAATATTGGACAGAACTTTATTGATACCGGAGGGTGTTAATATGTTCTCCTAAAGCATAAATTATACGACTGACACTGTACACTTTAGTCATATCCTTTCGCCTTGGAAGCTTTCTGTCATATTTGATGACGTTGTGCCAGTGGAGCCAAGCTCAAGTAGAAGACACTCACCTTGGAAGAGTTCTGCCATTTTCTCCTTGTAGATATCATAGTCGGTATCCAGGAAGACACAGAATATAACTCTTGTTATCTGCACAAGGGAGACAAATAAGAAGAGGGTCTTGGTCATTAAACAGGAAGGATTCACACCTTCCACATGGGAAATTACCCCTGACAAATAAACGAAATAGAGGCTAGCTAACAATAGCGGTCTATGATGGTGGACACGATTATTGCCAATTTACTATTCAGAAATCCAATTAGTTACCTTCCTGCTTAAAGACCACTCAGACATGAGGTCTTAGTGGATATGACAAGACATTACAACAACAACAACAACAACAACAACAACAACAACAACAACAACAACAACAACAACAACAACAGAGCAAGTTAGAAAGAAACCCTATATTAAGCTTGGGACTGCGACTCCCATTTGTTTCCATTGTCTGTAGAGACACAGTACAACATGGTTTCATGTCAGCCCAAGCCACCAGGGGTCCGTTTCACAAAGCAGGTTTAGTGAAAACCCTGAGTTTATTAACCCTGAAATGAGGGAAACTCTGGGTTTTCCGTTTCACAAAGGGAGGTAACTCAACCAGAGAAAGAGGG
>JAOPJI010000146.1:21090-33590 GCA_027122695.1 Merluccius productus
TCTCTCTCTCTCTCTCTCTCTCTCTCTCTCTCTCTCTCTCTCTCTCTCTCTCTCTCACACACATGCACACACACACACATGCACACACACACACAGTCACGCACACAAACACACACACACACACACACACATACATTCAAACACACACACACACACACGTAGATTGGTATGAATGTGTGAGTCACGCTGTGTTTTCTCAAAAATTGCATTGGTATGCTTTAGCCATATGCACGTCTTATCTCAGCTTTGGTTTCATTCCTGGGCCGTGCCAGAAACACCACACCGAGCAGACAGTTCACACATGCTGTTACCACTCCCGTAACCCCTTTGTTACCTTTCTAAAAAGTGCCGACAAACTGCTAACGGCTAACTTGGTGTTTGAGGCAGAATCATTATTTTCTTCCTCCCTGTTTTCATCTCATCCAGTGTCTGCATGCTGCTTGGCAATGAGCCCTTGATGAAAGGCTCCAATAAAGCCTTCTTTGCTTTCAAATCCCAACAGAAAGACAATCAATTGAGCAGTGTTTGTGTCTAGTCTCTATTTTTTCAAGATGGATTATTTTTCCTTCTCACACCCACATGCTGTAACACACTCAATGCCAGGCGTGCTTCTGAATGCTTGTGAGGAGAAACAACCACATAATTCCCTACAGAATGGGAAAAGACTGTTTGAATAAAACGTAGTTAGAAAACAGCTGACTAATACAAGGGTTGGCTGCACCATTAAAAGACCAGTCAAGTTCATGGCAAATTTGAGAGAGTGAAGAGTGATTCAGTATTGTGTGTGGAATCAAAGAAAAGGACAGGATAAAAGGCACCGGGAGAAATACCACGTGTTTGTGGTCGACATCAAAAAAGGGAGCACAGGGCTTTTAACATCACAATAACTTACGACGTGAAATGAAGATCTTACCTGGAGTTTTGGAAAAGTCTCAGATTTATGTCTTTCCGTGCAATATGAACGGTGGGGAACATATTGGCTTCTTTTCTGTTTTATTTATGGTGGTTTCGGTTTAAGAGAAAGGAGCAGATGTAAGACTAAAAAATTAAATAGGAGAGCCTATGACACAACACAGCCTCACTGCTCATAGCAGTCCATGCATTTTTACATTTAAAAAAATACACACAGACAGACACACACACTCACTCAAACTGTTTCTCAAAGACACACAAAAGCCATGCAGGATCTGAATGGATTTTTGTAATAACCATTATTTTCTTTTCTTTTCTTACAGACAATAAGGAAGAGATGGTATAAAGCCGTTACATTACATTACAGATTGCAAAGTATTGGGAGGCAGCCAATGCGTGATTTGAATTTAATCATAGTCTGTACATAATATAGTGACACAAGAAAACAAATTGACGAGTATTCAAAATCACAACAGTGGCTAAAAAAGACAGACAATGATTTTCCAGTCAGGGTACACTTTGCCAACACATTTGCATTGAATCGAATACTCAAATACATTTAAAATACAAGGAAAACCTTTTGACTATGAATGTGTTGTATAAAGCAACAGGTCCCACTTAGTATCCAAACAAATCGGCGGGTTTGCAACAGCTAATCTAAATCACAAATAAACGGTCCCTCCTATTTGACCACTGGCATCTCCTATTGGGAGAGGGTTTAGCACAAGGTTAAGTGAGAAGTTATCCCCCCTTTTTGAAGAGCACCTCCCCTACGGTCCTAAAGGGACTAGAGGAACGTGAGGGAGATGGTATCGCCGGCTAACGCATCGTGATATTAGTTCAGCGGAGCGAGCAGCACAAGAGAATCTCCCCGGTCTCCCTGCTTTGCATGATCCCTCTCAGAGAGAGACGGTAATATATCTATATTAGTGTCAGGGTCCTCCTGTGTATTTGCCGTGCTATGCCCCCAGGGTAGAGCCACATGCCAGCCAGCTCGGATCTCAGGCCACTTAGAGACAAGCAAGGAAGCCCTGGCAGGACCGTTTGCACTAGAGAAACAATTTAGTTTAGCCTGATCAGAGCACTCATAAGAGGTGTGAAGCAGGGGAAGGGGAAGGAGAGGGAGCAGCGGGAGCTGCTGGTTTTTGTAATCTGTTGCTTTTCAAAGAACAATCTGGACGAAAGTGTATTTAATAGATTTCTCCCAGAGCAAAACATATATGAATTGTGAAAGTGGAGTGTAATTGCCATGATAAATCCAAGGTGACATGGTTAACTTGGAATCAAACTATTCTGCTTGTTGAAGAAAAATATATATATTTTGGCCAATGTGTAATTTACGATGCTGCATTAGTTACCATTGTGTCATAGTTATCTAAGGTACCTAATTGTACCTTAGATACAATTAGAACGACGTCGACTTGAACATTTTATCCCTTGCCTGAGCAAGTGCACACTGCAATAAAAAGGAGCCAAATATGTAAGTGAAGACCGTTGGCTCCATTTATCTTAGCTGGGTGCCAAACAGCCCTGCAGCGCATTCGGCTTCCCTGGGTTTCTTCAAATCAAAAGGAGTCCACACACAGACGTCCCAATACGTTTTGATCTGTGTGGATTGAGGCGGGGTAGCAAAGGGAGGCGCCTGCGGCAGCCAGGATACTCTATTTCAATGAGGTAGCACTAGCATTACGCAAAGGTGCTGAGGTTGTCTTAAGTCTGGCATGATTGACGGTGGCCCTCTACACACCACTTTGTCCAAGGCCTGCCTGGGCTCATTTTATGACCCTCTCTTCCGAGTGACTGCCAGGGTTTCTCAGACTTAAAGAAAAAGCCTGTTTTGACCTGCCTGTTGCATGAGGAGAAATCACACACAGTCCATCCCACGGCATAACAGCGTTTTCTCTGACGCCTCCCTCCCGGCGGTGAGTGTGTTATAGCTATAGCTGTACGGCTGGGTTCCCGGTCGCCCCCCGTGCACACAGAGGGTAGTAGGCAAGGCATCACCCTGACTCGTACTCATACCTTCCCCGACACCTCCTGAACGCTGCGGCACGGAAACAAACGGTCACGGACGTGTGCCGTCATTAATAATGTTTAAAAAGTGCTTTACGTACACATTTAGAAACAAAAAACAAGGAAAACAGAGGAAAAATGACCCTTTTGAAGGGCTTGATGAACGAGCTGGCCGACTACCGTCAAGGGGATAAGAAAGAGTATTTTCTCGCCCCCCCCCTGTTGTTAGTACTTTAACAAACAAGGACATGCACTATGTTTTAAGTAATATATGCAGTCTGGGTACTAATTAATGTTCTTGATAAATACACACTGTTACAAGCGAGCCGGGGGACTAATTAGATGAGTGGGAAGTGGCGCTAGGCGTGGAGGGACCTCTCTGGGGGGATTTCCAGAGCATTGAGAGCGCTCACTCTGTCATGCACTGAGACTCCCACCTGCCCCTGCTCATGGAAACCCACCAGGCCTGACTGAATACCCAGGGAGCCGTCGCAGACATCTTATTGATACGTTGGCGACAATGTAAATAACATAATGGGGAACTTTTCTGCAGATGGTAAACGGCTACTTGGAACAGTATCTAAGTGAAAAGAGGGAGAGTGTGTGTGTGTGTGTGTGTGTTTGTGAGGGAGGGATTCATAACTGGGTGTTGTGTGTGTGTGTGTGTATGTGTGTGTGTGTGTGTGCATGTGTGTGGGGATGGAAATCCAGCACTCCCGTAAGCCTATCTCTTCCACACCTCTAACCAGGTCCAGGTGGACACTCTCGCTCTGTCTCTTCACCGCCAACTCTATCCAAAATAGGTCAGCCCAGACAGCGGAGAGAGAGAGAAAACAAACAAAACACACATGGCGGTGGTGATAAGAGGTTCGGTGTAATGGAGATAGATGTTGAAGAGGTAGCCTAGGTGCATACAACTTATGAAATGATCACTCCAAAATGAAGTCTTCATCTTCAACAGCCTGAATTTGTCATGTTGTCCAAACCGCTGCGTACCCAGAGCCCTAATGAGGGAACGCCATTAATGATGAAAGCATTTCATGACGGCGAGTGAGAGAAGCGAGAGGAGCACAGGAGGAATAAAGCCCACGTTGACCCCGCGACCTCTGGAAGCGCAGCGCTTTATTACCATTCTGCATGCCTCTGCCATGACCTTTTCAAATCCCTCTTTAAAGGTTGTGTGTTCCTCGTGTCTGCGGGCTGAGCAGGAGCTCGGCAGGAGCAGCCGCAAGAGAGGCAAGAGCCGGCAAGAGAGCACTTCGCCTCTCGCTCCCTCTCCCTGCACACAGAGTGACCTACAAAGCTATTGTATTAAAAGAACCGCATTTATCACCGCTCTCAGGCGCCGCACCCGCTCGCCGCCTGCTCCCGAAACATAACCCTTACTCAAACTCAAGTGCACCTCCACTCAGCACTTTCAAAAGGTTTTAAGGCCCAATTGGTCAGAGGGATCTATGGGAAAGGGAGAGGGAGAAAGACACAAAGAAAAAACAAGTCCATATCGTTTGTCTGGTAAAAAAAAAAAAAATGCTATTCAGTAGCCACTGAAAGTTTAATCAGTCTGCGATACGCCGGTGTTGCACTGGCTGTCTGAAACACAGAGGCCCTGGCTGATCCCTTAAGAACGGTTCATCCCAGCGAAAAAGGCAATCATTAGTAGTTATGTATAAAAGTACACATTTAATTTGTGACATGGCTAAAGCACGTTGATGAAGTGCTTTTAAAACTACTTAAAGTAGATATATAATATATACTATGTGGAATTGTACAATATCACTGGAGGCAGGTATGCCTTCCTGATAAAGGCTCAATCTGAAAGGCCTGTCCAGAGAAAGGAGCGCCCTCTTCTTTTTAAGCTTTTATAGGCTTGACTCCAGTTGAAAATGTCAAGACGGTGGGTTTACGGGTCTTTTGAAAGTGAAAGAGTAGGAAATACTGGAGAGGGGAGATGATACCGAGTCGTACAGCCCACGTCCTGGAAAACCCATTCCTTTCTCCAGTGTGTAAATCATCTCCTGGTTGTAGCACTGGTTATCAGCGAGCAAGGTGCTATCAGCTAGCAAGGCACTATCAGCTAGAGCACTGCTAGAGCCTAAGGTGCTATTAGGTAGCACAGGTGCTACCAGCTAGCACACTGTTACCAGCTAGCATGTTGCTACCAGCTAGAATGATACTACAAGCTAGCATGCTGCTTGCCGATGCAGTTGGTAAAACTCCTTCAACCTTGTCTGTCAGTTGCTCCCTTTCTGTGCAGCCTTTCTGTGTCATGTTTTCTATTGTGTAATTATATAGGGAGATATAGGTAGACTTCATATGCATCACACAGTGACAATGTTCTAGCTGTTCCCATGTACAAATGTATTTTTATACTATAACATATGTCTTAGGCTATACATATATTAAAGCTAAGTGTACAGCTTCAGTTCCTTGCATGTGTAATGTTCTTTGTGTTTTTTTACGATGTTTCTTCACCCAAATATTGAAGATTTAGGTTAGGGAAAACAAAAAAACAACAAAAAAAACAAAGTAATTAGGAGTATCCCACTGGAGGCAGACATAGTCACAAATTTCCTTCTCCTGCTATAATCTAATTAAGATATTTTCAGGAACCGTGGCAAGATAATTAGAGAACGATGACACATTTATATTGTAAACACTTCCTAATTTATATTGGTGTGCTAAGAAATTATATTATTTCAACAAACAGTCTTCAGACTGTTATCCTTAGCCCCCTGGAAAGGCTTTGTTTTGCTTCACGTATCGCATCCGCTGATCTCTAGCCTAGAGTTCGTTGTTAATGTCTTCAAGAAACAGAACATAATGTGATTCTAGTGATTAAATTAACTAAGCGATTAAAAAAAAAAGTTTCTAGAAAGGCTTAAGTGGGTTAAATAAACTATGCAGCACCACAGGGCAGCATAGCATGACAACAACACGCTACACAAAATACCATCATGCGCTATAGCTCCATGATGGAGCAGTTGGTACCCTGTACAGCCCCGCCTTGCCCTGCACTCGGATGTCAAAAGACATCTTTAAGATTAAAACGACACAGCTTACACAAGCTGTCACGTGCACTCCATGGCTTGGCATGTGTGTAAAGTATTTTATCTGTGTGCTGTCTCATGGCCAGCGTTCGCTTCGGGGTGTAGGAGTGTGTGTGTGTGTGTGTGTGTGTGGGGGGGGGGGGTTCTGTAGTGAGGACCGAGGCAGATGGCAGGAAGTGTGTGTGTGTGTGTGTGTGTGTGTCTGTAATGGAGACTTCACTTCCTGCTACAGAGCGACTGCGAGGTCGTGGGGGTCAACAGACAGCTTAGCCGTCAGAGCTCACGCGGGGAGACAGGAAGTGTACAGGTCAGTCCTTTATCACCGACACACAGTGCAAAAAAGGGGACGGGGACGGGGGGAGTGGAGAGGAGCCCACAGACAAGGGGGTAAGAGAGAAAAGGGGGGGGACAGGTATATCATCCAATCTTTCATGGCTCCCAGATAAGAAGGCGAGCCTGACAGCCATTTTATTTGAGTCGCTCACTTTTTTCGTTTGATTGAACTTTAATGGCGGTCTTGGTGGATTGTCGTTTTATTTTTCATAATGACTTTTCTAATAAAGATACCCGTGTGATGTGTTGATATCTTGTTGTGGTGTTGTTGTTGTTGTTGTTGTTTTATTTTTGGCCTGCTGCCAACACGTCTATTGCAAAATGAATTCCTGCTTTTGTGAAGAGGAGAGCAAACATCAGGGAGGAAATGAATGCTTCTTGTAAGTTCCTGAACTACAAAAAGCAAAAGGTAAGTCTCTAAAAAAATTCCTCTCTGAAAAACGAACAACAACAAATGGGTAAATATGTGGTTTCATGAAAGATGCAGATTCTATGTGCTCTGTCATTAGGATACTGAGAGGTAGAATGAGATGGATTCAGTCATTAAATACAAGAGTAGAGCTGAAGAAATATCTGATTCATCACTTGAATGGATGTCACAGACTTTTGTGTTTTCTAATCAGTACAAATGTATACGTTCTCAGCACGCAATCAATAATCGAGCATGTTATTCTCAAAATACATGAATATGAATAATTCACCTATTATTAGATGAAGCCTTTTCACAAAATAAGCAAGCGGATCAATCTTTTTAGCAGCACTCGATTAGCTTTGACATTAAGTATGCAGGCAGTGATGTGTGAGCCATGAATATGCATTCGCTTTACAGTGTCAATTAGATACTGGATAAACACACATGACGAGCATTCGAGGAGAATTAGTGTAGCCAGACCATTTCTAATGAACCGCTTTACGGAATGGATCAAATTGGGCGTAAAGATTGGGTGGATGTTGCCGTCAATTCCGTCCCCTGATGTAAAGTATGTGTTCTGCAGGAATGGTTAATAGTCTCACGCATTTTGACACGTGTGACTTGTTCCTTCTTCCGTGTGTTCCCTTGCCTTATAGCGTTAAAAAAACACCAAACATCTGCAAGACATTTTGAACGTGGATGGTTACGCTGAACAGTATCGTTAACACATCCTGGGTTAAGGTGTGTTCAGAAGCCTGCAGCGTGACGTCTTGTCACAAGACATTTCAATCCACGGGAAAAGGAAAGAATTTCAGGAAGAATAAAACAACTGTGGATGAAAAGCGCTGCACCGAAAAACTTCCGAAATTAGGATTACGGTTCAACTTCCATCTGCAGACAGGCCACTTAGCAGATTGTTATAATCTTTTGAAAAAAAAAAATCAAAGCGTTTTATAAGTCCTACCAAAGTATGGAAGGTCCTTCTTCCCTTTGGTGAGAAGACAGCCTTTTTTGCACGATTTCTCTAAACGTCCCTAGCATCAAACCCAGACCACGCAATACCATTACGCTCGGGAGGTCAGAGGTCGGTCCCACCATCACATCAATCACGCCGCTGTCAGGAGACCATTGCATTGGTTTTATGTGGTATGTAATTCAGCTATACTGGGATACAACCGTATCGGTTAACAGACGTCATGGACTTGACACAAGTCTTTATTGCTCTGTCGAAACGAACCAGAGCGCGAGAGAGAGAGACAGAGACACAAAGAGACAGTCAGTGCTGAGGGGCTCAATGACACCACCAGGAATGGGATCAAATTGGGACTCTTTTTATTAGATGTTCCTCCACTTTGAGAGAAGAGAAAAGTCCTTAATAAGATGAACATTATACCACCCCACTCCCACTCCTCATCCAAAGCTCACCGAAAAAGCACCTATGCCAGTGGTTCCAAACCTTTTTTGGCCCGTGACCCCATTTCTAGCTCTGAAAATGTTTGTGACCCCAACTTTTGCATCTGCATCTGATTCCACACAAGAGTTTTTAACCAACTGCCGGTAATATCAATGTCCCGGTGAATGTAGTCGCTTCTCTCTACTACAAACGCTATGGATCATTAGGTAGTCAGTCCGTATATACAGGACGCCTATGGGACTTAAAAAAAAAAAAAATGTGTTTGCTAAAACGGATCATGAAATAAATATAGCTTACGTCAGAAATCTCCAGTGACCCCATATGCATATCAGGACCCAAGCGGGGCCCCAACCTCAAGGTTGGGAACCACTGGCCTATGCCAATCCAGCATTGCATGGGGGCCTGCAGAACACCCCCGCCACCCCTCGCGCCCCTGACCTGAACCCCCTCACTGCTTTCATGTGCTCAGACATCGGGGAACTCATTAGGTTGCAAGACATTCGACATCACACCCAGTGTCTGTCCCCTGTTATCCCACCAGAGAAATGCGTGACCACCACTCACCCCCACCCGCCACCCTGCCCAGTCACTCTTTTTACCCCTCTCAGGTCTTGAACTCGGGAGTCGAGCTGGCGAGGGGTACTTATAACTTAACCAAGGTCCAGGAGGACGTCTACGCTCTCTCTCTCTCGGATCCACTTGGATTACTCTCGCTAATGACTGGCTCCATCAATATGAAGGCAGCTGTTTGTTTTTTTATTGTGTGTTAGAATGCACAACAGCTACTGTTATACTCCATTGAGAATGTCACAGAGCTTATTATTAGCATTTAAAACACGGGGCGTGGCTGGCAACAGCAGCATTGATTGTCTGAGAGGCTGAGTGCTGTTCTCCTACTCAATTTAAGACATCAATGACAATCAATGGTTGTGTGCAAAACTGAATCTAAAAAACTATGCATGGGTATCAGGGACACAAGGTAAACAACACACAGAAGAACAACACAAGGCTTTAGAGCCCTTTACCGAGCAGACAACACACTTCCAAGGAAAACTAATAGAAATATGACAACTTTCCAAACACTCATGAATAATGCAGCAGGGTGAGGGAGAGTACAATAACTGGTGTCTATTTCCCCATCGCTAAACAAAACAACATGGTGGATACGATGACGCAAAGTCTCCAGACGCACTCGGCAAATGGCCAATGCAATTGGATATTAATATTTCCATTGCTGAGTAAGGCTATTTTTTATATATAACACATGCTATGAAAGAAATATGGATATTATGGTGTTCTCCCATCTGTTTGAACATTCTACACATGGACTGGAAAAACAAAAATATTTATGTCCCAGGCGCAGCATGAATAATAGGGTGCACCTGAGAGTCCCGTGGGATTAAAGGAGTACAGAGCCACATATCCGGGATGAATCAATACTGATGATAACATGGGCTGGATACAATAAATCAGTTTGGGACCAGCCTCCGGGGTCCTGTCACACTCAGACATGAACCAGTGATGCAGGAGAATGAAAGGAGAACCTGGTTGGTCCTGGTGCTTTCCGTCTGCAGCACTGTAACATTTCTAAGTTGCCCTTTGTATAGCGTGTTCTCGTATGTCACAAATCACAAAACAGTTTCTCCAGAGATGGCCGTGAGCGCAGTCCTTAGAAGTGGATTGCGGGGAGAACCTCATTTAAAAATATGTGCAGCTGGCTGGCCGCTTATGTGTTTCGGTTCACATTTGCCCGCGTCTTGAGGCCGGTGTGGAGACGTGCAGTTTAGATTTCAGGGAAATAACAAAGCATTACCGGAAATTTTCCCTTAAAAAAAAAAAAAAAAAAGTTACGCTTAACATCTGAAACACATTTAAACCTGTATTTTCTAATTGACCTTCTATAAGCACTGCTTAACAAAACAAACTGACAAAAATGTTACAGATTGTTATCAGAATTTGTATGTTTTTTTCTGAAAGTTACCGACAATAATGTAAATCTGATGTCGGCTCATCGTGACCTCAATTTCACTGGTGCATGTTTTACATTACACTGAACCAGCCTCTACAATAACATGAATCAGGGTTGTTGAAATGGAGGAAATGTCTCTCCACACTGAAGATTTACTAACGTTAAACCATCTGCCACTTCCTAAAAAAAACAATAAAAGTAGTACTAAACAGATACAAAGCCACTTGGGAAACACAGGACACCTACTGAAAATGGATGCAGTGGTGGCAGAAATATTACACAGTTGAAAGATACTTCCAAACAGGACTGAAGATGTGTTGTCATCTGTGCTGGCACCTAACCTTTCAATGTCTTATCCCAACGGTATGCCTACTTATGTTGTCAGATATGATTCTGATAAATGTCACACAAACTGCAGAAAACACCCCGTTCTGCAGCCGTAAAGGCTTCAGTGGAATAGTTTGAGATAAGAGACGCTGAAGGAGCACACTTTTGGGTAGCTAAACGACCAGGCCGGATGTTTCTGGTTTTACATTTAAGTCTGTGACAGAACATGAAGAAATTAACTATTCAAGACTATTCTATCTACTTCACAGCTCTGAAATTACTTTGACCTTTTTAGACACAATTCTGGGATTTTTTAAGTATTGCATATCTAACTGACTGCTTTGTGGGGGGAAATGTGGTGGAAAAGATTATTAGATACAAAGTAGGACTCTAATGGAGTGACAAAGACAGACTGTGATGATAACACCTTTAAAAATGCCAGTGACACAAGACTGTGTGAAATAAAGGAAACAAAGGGAGAAGGAAGAAACTACTGTGGGAAGAAAAATCTCTTTGCAATGGGGTAGGCCTGAACACAACTGATAGCAAATATATTGTTGAGATTCTTACTTTTTTTACCCCAATTATGCCCCCCCTTTCCTAAACATGTTAAAGTCAACAAAACCTTGATACTATTTTAATAAGAGGAAAGGCTTGAGGCTTGGGTATCTTTTCTCTGTTCCAAGGACCCCTTCCCCATATCACATTTCTCAATTTCAAGCTTTTTCTAATATCCCTCATACCCTGCAGGGACCCTCGCACGTTACACTTCAGTATTTCGTGCGGCTTTGTGAGTTCACTATCTTAACTTTTACCATATGTGCCTCGGCTGGGGCAACGTTTAGCTTCAGATAAAGGCTCGGGAAAATAAGACCATGCTTATCTCCACATTCAATTTCCCCAATTATTACAAAATAAAAGATTAATCTAAGAAGCTGTTCTGACATGCTACACCATGGATTTGACACAACACACTGAAAAAGCCACTAACTGAAAAAGCCAGTAACCCAATCTAGATGAGGTATCAATAAGTACTCTGTTTACAATAAAAGAGGTGACTAACATACAGAGGGCACATGAAGGCATCTAGCTAGGCAAATCTGGCTTCCCCTTCTGAACCTAAATGGCCCTCGACTAAAGCTGGGATCCACATATCAGCCAATCAGATTAAACTGCCACTATTTCCAATGGGCTGCTTTTTAGACCATGACTCACTTTCACATAAGGTGGCTCAGACTGATACTCAGTTTACACATTTTCCTCAGCTCATGCAACAATTAGGATTTAGCTGCATCCTGCAACGCCAGAAGTAGACATTATCCTCAACTAACCTGTACTGTTGCTTCTATAAATGCATTGGGCATGGCCCAGGCGCCTTGGGCCATGGCTGATGCCCCCCTGCTGGGAGGATGAGACTGCTGGGTGCTTCCTGCTCCCGGACAGGAGGAATGAGCAGCGCACTGCACTTCAAGTGCCTGGTGTTGTCCAGTCCAATAGCAAAGTTGCCTCACTGGCAACCGTGATGGTCTGCCCACTGTTGCAAGCAGCGGGCTCAAGGAGATGATGACAGTATTCAAAAGAAGGACCAAGAGAAGCTGCCCAGTGGTGCCCTGATCACGTCTGTGCCCTGATGTCTTGTTCTGATTTAGCCTCTCACTGTTCCTGCTGATAGCCTCCGACTGACAAAACGAGGGGAGGTTCCAATTGCCGCTAGCCATCCAGCACTGCCTCAGTCATAGAAAGAAACAGTTTTTAACTAAGTTTGGGCAGGGCTTGACACATACTCGTTCTTGAACACATTCAGCCTGGAGCATCACTCCATTGAGTATTTTGATTGCATTATTTTCTTTGCTACTGGCTTGTCAATTGCTGCAATCAAAACATACGCTTTGTCTTATTCTTCCTGCCTTGGGGCCTCTGCTGATAAACCAACAGCCACTTCAAGTGAACCTGTAACAATTTCCGACAAGGGCACAAATACTGATTATGATGACATCCATTAAGACTGTGATGTTGTGTCTGCCACATCCGTCATTGTCTTTCATGCTCTTTCTGCCCACTTCAGCTCTAATA